>OZ023217.1:24097621-24315847 GCA_963995525.1 Escarpia spicata
AATACATTCAAATATTTATTATTGAATCATATATATATATATAATTTATATATGCATCAGTTTATATTTCAATAAGCAATTCCAAAGCATACCATTCCAATTCCATTGATATATAATTAAACAATTCAAGTAACAATAAACAAATGTCCTCAATTTTAATTATGTTATCTGTTGTTTGCATGCATACTCTTGTGCAGTGAGATTGTATTTTCGAAACTGTATTCCTAACATTGTTTTGCTATCGAGTACAGGCAGGGATTTTCAGCCATTTCAGTTTATTTCCTAATGCAATGCCGCATTTCTAAAGTGTGCAGCTTTGTCAAGCAACTGATACATTATTTTGTAACATCAAATGTTAACACTATTAATATCACAAGCCTTACCTTGTAATTGTGTTGTGGTCAATGGTGGCCAAGTGGAGTCTGGCTATGATGCCTTGACGGCTGAAGTTGGGTGCATACTTGAGGAAGAGGGCATGTAAGCTTTCCAGTTCACCAGTGTGAACACACTTCATAACGCTCTCTATATCATACAGTAGGCAACAGTCCAGTATAGCTTTCTGGACAGTGAAGGCTTCTGTACCTTCAGTGTTGTTTTCACTTCTTGTGTATACGTTGCATGACTGCACTTCCGGTACAACTCTGCGCCTGCTGTCCATGAATGGAATTCCTGATGTCATGGAGGAGCGAGATCCACATCTCCTTCATCAAGCGGGGATCACCATAACAAGCTGATGCGCAATACCACAGATGGTTGGCAATTGCGCCTATCAAAGGGTCAACTTTCTTGGCAGGCAACAACCATTATTTCTTTTTCTTTCTAATGCTGGGATGTCTGTCAGTGGCAAGTGTGGTGATCTTCACCCCATGGTCAGTCAGGTTGTCCAAGCAGCGTTTCAAGCCCTCCACTTCCATCCAGTAACTGTTCTTGACCTCTGTGACCCGAACAGTTTCTTGAGCAATGATGAGTTGGCTATCAGTGTCCATGACGAAGTAAATGCCAAATGTAGCGTTGTGTCCTGGATTGTCATATCTTGCATCGTCTGATGCGACCACGCTCTGTCCGGCCAGAGCTGACATGATGGCCTCTGAATGGCATGTCCTCTATCTCTGGCAGTATGTATGCCCGCTGTATGTTGTAGCACTGGCGGGGTGACAAGGCACATAGGTTCATTAGGTTGACCAAATTGTACATAGTGAATGAATGTCCAGTCAGGAAGAGGACGCTTGGTATCAACAAGTTACTCTCATAAATGTTACCAATCTTGGGTTGCGAGTGCCACATGAACGAGTGGCCATCAACACATTCTGTGGTCACAACCACTGTGATGCTAGGCTTTGATATAAGTGGTTTATTGCAGTTTGGTGTTTTAGCAGGTGCAGAAAAGTGAAATGATGTTTTCTCACAGATGACAAACTTTCTCTCTTTCCCATTAATGTAAGAACCGCTTGAGTCATCATCAGTGATACCGCTGTCACATGCTACAATATATTCTGCATCACTCACTTCAATGTTTCTCTTCTCGCTGTTGCAGACAGAATCGTCTGAAGATGGCGCTAGTGAGACTGGGACATCCGAAGGGCGTCTATATTGACAGAACTGCCATGGTCAGGGTCAGTTGGAGAAGGCGTGCTAGACTGCGATGGCAACTTTGCATACCCACGGTCATGGTGAATGTTCAATGGAACAACAGTATTGTCAGTATTAACTACTGCATCGACAAAGTGTCGCACTGGCGACACGACCACTGGCTTCCTTTATGTTTTGACACTACAGTTTGATGGCGTGACAGCACTACAAGTGACATTTGTATTACCACGAGGGACGATGTCATCTCGCGTGCTAAATCCTTCGCTAGATCCTTCGAAGCTTGCGCTCGGTATTAGGCCCTATGGTTGTGTGGATACTTCCGTTATATATTATGAACAAAATGACACAATCTTGCAAATATTAATTAAAATTGGAGCACAAGTGCGATTTACAAGTGACTTTTTCAACATTTTTTTTTAGTGGATATATGTGTTATCTTTAATTTTCATGATTAAAATGCATGTGCACTCAAATGTGTTTAACATTTGAACTTTATAAATACAAAATACATTTATAAATTTTTGTGGCTTTTTCCTGTGACGTTATTTCCTTTTTTCCTTGTTAGGCTTACATTCAAAAGTCAATAAATTATATACAATGTCCTTGTTATTAAAAGCATACATTGGTGTTTGCAGTCATGCAATCTATATCAGGAAAAAAAGTTGGTATGATAGCATGCTTGCTAAATTGTCGCCTCAAAACTGGAGCAACAATTCAGGGTCCATTGTTACAAGCCAATATTTGAGACACATAAATTAGTATCAGGCCTACATGGTGATTGACTTTAGTTGACTGATGTGAACCTACTTACTATGCCAATAACTAATTATATCAGATATGACTATAGTGTTTTGTTGTATGCTATTGACTGTATAACAAGTATTTTTAAGGATTTAAATACTTGTAATGTCACTTAATTAAATGCGGTTACGTTTTATAGTATTTGAGCAGTCCAACTTCAACAATAGTTGTCTTTAACTATTTCTTTTAAATTAATACATTCCAATGACAATGCCTACAATACATGATTGATAGGGCTTGGTCCGGACTGTGACTAATGTTGATTAATAGATGACGACACTATTTCGCAAAACGTTATACTGGCTACGGTAGCTGACATTTATTTTTGTAATTATTTTGAAGGTTATTCCCCCCACCAGCAACTAAGTCGATAACATAGACTCGTAGATGTAGACGTTGCGGTATTCAGACGTAGCAACACGCCGGCACGACTTGCCGTAAACTAAATCGGTGGATTACAAGCACTCATTATTCCCAATTATATCATAGTATTCACACGTATTTGTACTTTATCACATTCACATTTCTGATTACATTTCAATTTTGAATACGTCATATTTGTATATATGCAGACTTTGAACTAGAACTGCGGGACTATATAGTGGTCGTAATGATACCTGACGGAACTCGTGAGTGCCGAGTCACCTTGGCAACAACAAGCTGGTTTCGGCTTCTTATTTCCTACGCGCCGCTTCACCCTCCAAATAAGGCAATACTGTCGAGCTTCCAGGTCGATTTCGTTTAATTTTACTTCATCGGTGCATAGTTATATGTAAACAAATCGACTGAAGATGGACCTGTGACTTTAACCAAGAATTATGTTTCGACGTTCAATGTATTTTTATGCTCGTCACTTTCGTATTTAGGCTTGCAATCGGCGTTTGAAAGTGACCACCGCAGACTTTTGCCAATCTTGCCGCCGGCGAACACGTCAAAGTCATCATCTATAACTTGTTTTTTTTCTGTTGGAATCCTTCTGTGGAAGTATGTGAAAAGTTGCTTACTAACACTTATAGTATATCTAGTAACCACGCAGTGCATTAAATTGTTCTGTTTTTATGTGTTTGTATGCGTTTCGTCGGTTTTTCTGAGAGCTACGCTGCGTCGCCTATCGAATTGCTGTATACAGCTTTGGGAGACATCTCGCCAATCAAACCGGATGTACATCCACACGCTCCTGGAGCATGATGGCGGCGCCCTGTGCCGATAGTAGCTACGTTTGATAAATGATTTAAAATATACCGTGACGCTGTACTTGTCAAATCATGGTGACATGTACTCTAAATGGTATGTTCTTATGTTTGGGCTGTGGTTGTTCAATCGTTTATTTCCCCTTTAACGCCCGGATAAATGTCTGGAGCGAAAATGTGCTGCCACCTCACGGCGCTTGAGTAATAGAGGCTAACGGACGCGGCAAAACTATGAAAATGGCGTCCAATCTGACTCTTGGAAAACTTCATGTGATCTAGCTAAACAAAACGTTTCCTTTTAATGTGACATTACTGGCGTGGTAGACGGTTATATCACCCGTCATTTTAACACGTAATTCATAAAAGCGATACGTTCGCTAGATGGCGCCACCCACTACAAGTTTACACTAATACGAGGGAACGTAGTATTACTTAATAAACACAAAACATCATCGCTGACCCAATGTTAGTTTGGTTAGAAGGATCGTTTCTATTCCTTTTAATGTGACTACTAAAATCGTGGGCGCTTGTGCCACTACCGTTTTCGACACACAAATTTATACGGAATGTTCACTAGATGGCGCCACCAATTATAAGTTTAAAGCGGGTAAAAATCAAAATATTTTATTTTCCACTGCGTCACACTCGTACTGTCACAAGTTTAATCGAAAGGGTCACTATCTATTTGTTCGATTAAAAAAATGCCTTTGGCAATAATGTCCAGGTTTTGTTTAGGGGTATAAAATAAACTGCCTTGCAACATGCATACTAATAATATATTGTATAATTAATAACAAGAATTTAAACAGATTTTCTTGGAAATTAATCTCTTTTCGCAGCAGCTGAATTTGGATCAGCCAGGCAGACAACAATAAACTCATCATTTATTTTCCATTGCAAAATAATGAGCAGCAACACTGATACGTAGTGTAATATTATACCCTCCAGATAGCCATTAATTTCCATCGGATCTATTTTTTAAATACATAAGCTATTCTGAGCTGTATCATGCAGGGACAATAACAGAGAAACAAATGAAATAACTAACTGCGTACATATAAAACATAAAAACAAGGCAATACGAATGAAAACTGTGGTAATTATTGCAATTATCTTAGATCCACGTAGCCTACTGTCGTTAATTCCCAATTAAAATATGATATGTCAATAATTGTTCTCAATATTAAAACAAAATTCTGTTCTCATTAATACTAAAGACTAATGGCATTGGCCTCCACTGGTATTGGCAATGCTTTGGTTATAATTGTATGACAGGTTTCCACGTATTCTCGTATTATGTGCCAGCCACCTTCGGGCTCTTAGAAGCCTTTCGTATTAAAATGAAGAGCTACGTTGGTTGGGTGTGATACATTATAACCCACTGTCACTTAGCGTCATACATCTCATCCAGACTAATTGTAACATATTTCTACATGCTCCCAGCAACTAAAACCGCGCCGCGCCTTTTCCAATGACCCAATTGACGTCAATTGACCCAGTTACCTAAGAACAAGCTCAGTCAGTAGGTAAATAAAATGGCGGCGGACGAAACGTGTAAGGGTGCCGCTAACTCGGGGTCGGGATCTTACCCCGTTAGAGTAGGATATTACCAAATGGAACGGACGATAGGGAAGGGGAACTTTGCTGTTGTGAAACTGGCTACACATATCGTTATAAAAACAAAGGTAAGTGAAGAAAACACGGCGTTAAAATGCATCCCGTATCGCTCGCTGAGTAACGTTATCGCTTGTGTGTGTACGTGCGAGTACTGACATGTAGCGAAAACGGTTATTGTGTCTGGCCCCTAATCCAGACTGCGTAATTTTTTTTGCGATATTGTAGCCATAAAATGATTACGTATCAATCATATAACCTATTTAGTAATGGTTTGATTGTTATTTATAAGCGATCGCCGCGGTTACATACCGTAAACTACGAGTACGACTCTGCGCCTTCACAGACTTCAGCAAGGCAAAGACGTGGAAGCACTGACCATTTGTAACTGTTTGTGCATGAGTTGAGAGATATTGTGTATGTGTCACTGTCTGTGTATGTGGGTGTGCACATGTCACCCAGTCTAACCAGAGACATGGTCATGACAAAACTAATGTTTTAGGTCTTTTTTATATGTAATAGTACATACATGTATGTATCTATGCCTATGCCATGGTGTATTACACATACATATATAATTGATGTTCGAGGAAAAACATCTTGACAATTAGAAATTCCCATATTATAGCAAGGTTACGGGTCAAAGAGTTTAATGTGAAGACTGCAGTGTATAATCAAAGCTCAAGTATTATTTTGTGCAACATTTTGTTGTTTTCGGATATTTCATTTGACATCACTCAAGGATAGTTATTATTTTTTTACATACCGGTAGTCAAACCCACAGGTGTCATAGCTGGAGTATTTATATCAGCTGACATTACTATGTTAGAAGTAAACAACAAACACACCTCATACTCTGAGTGTTTGTCTAGCACACTACAGTAGTAGAACATGATCAACATGGGGACAGCAGCACACTGATGGATTATTAAAATATTAAAAGCTCTGACAAATATTTAATTTAATAGAAAATTATGTCAAATGTATCATTATAAAAAAGTTATAAAACAATGCCCAAACAACACACTGTTCAAATGGGTATTAAAGTGTGTTTGTAACATTGCATACTAGTTATTTTATTTGTAAATGTAATGCAAACAAATAAATCATGTGTGAGTAGGCCCTACACATTTGTAACATTTGTGAGAAAAGCAAGCAGATGATAAACCCTGTTCCATAATGTTATGTTACAATACTCATAATTAGGTTTTCTCAGGCTGTCTTTACAACAACTTCTCTTTTTGCAGGGCTTAATCTTTGTATGAAGCTACATTCTGTGTGTGTGTGTGTGTGTCTGTGTGTGTGTGTGTGTGTGTGTGTGTGTGTGTGTGTGTGTGTGTGTGTGTGTGTGTGTGTGTGTGTGTGTGTGTGTGTGTGTGTGTGTGTGTGTGTGATTGGTGTTAACTTTTGGGCATTCAATGTTGTGCTTACCTCAAAGAAATTGGGATGGGATTCAGGTGTAGCATTGTTTACTGTCAAACAGTACTTAGGTTCATTGGATGTACATGTTGTCAGTACTCCAGTGATTGTGCATGGTGATGCTCCGGTACCCAGTCAAAGAAAGCAGGAGGTGTTCATGTCTTGCACAGGCTTAAAGCTGCTTCCTCTGTTGGTGTACCTCATCATGAGTCCAATCTATCTTGTCCGTGTATGAAGTAAATTAAATTTAAACATCTGCATTTGGTTTATTAAAGAAGTGCATACATGTGTTTCAGGGGTAGAATTTTTTTTAGGGCAGGCCATTTTGGTGGCACCAAGGCCAGTGGGCAGGGCACCAATGCCAACTTTTCTTTCGAGGGCAGGGCATCAAGGCCACCTTCACAGTGATTTTGAACATGACAATTTATTTTTACTCACCTAACTGAAAAAATAGTCGCCAACGTCATCGTGTCCTTGGCTGCTTTCTTCAGTTGGTGAATTTTTTGGTATTACGATGTTTGTATGCTGTGATAAACGTGGTGTTAACAGTGTGCTTGGGAGTGATTCGATCAAGCGTTTTGATTGGTCAAGACGTATGTGCGTGACCTATTAATTAATTAACATAATATTGACCTGGCATGATTTTCCCTGTGCAGAACAGTCTTTATAGAGCGACTGCGCAGTTAGTTCTTGGATATTTAGCTTGTAAACAGCAACAATATGGCTGCGCCGATTAAAATTATGTGAGAGACGGCAATGACTTCTTTGGATTTCTGTTCTTATGGACGGATACAGGGCAAGTGAAAAATTCTGCTAGATTCAGTTTAGTTGGTACCAGGCATGGGAAGGGCACTAGGGTATACAGGGAGGGCAACCACGGCTGTTTATGGCCGTGGATACAGTCCAATTTATCCGGGCACTATGGCAAGGAACAACGGCAACTATGGCAATTGCCATAGTGACGTGGGCCAAATCCGATCCCTGGTTTTTAAATGGTGGAAGGAATTGACTTTGACTGTTATTTCTGGTATTTTGACAAAGCTTCGCCAGTGGGCCCTACATCTAACCTTTAACTCAGTGAAGTTGTCTGTCACATGGTATTTAACTGAGCAAAGAAAGTCAACAAAATCAACAGAGAAACAAGAGCACAATAGTATTGCACATTCACATGTTTAAATATTCAATTTTTGCGAATCACTTGAATTAATTCTATATAAAATAAAAATTAAATAACTTGGCTTGATGAATTGACCAAAACTGCATTCAAAGAGTTACACAATCGAGCTAGCGTGTTTTAGTGGATACTAGATGAATAAATTTGCTTTTTGTGCAAAAGGAATTTGAAATGAGACAAGTGAAAAGTCAAACCGAGGAGGTATCTTTACATTGAATATATTGCATTTGAAGGCACTGTTCAAAGTGTCTTTTAATTTCAAACTCCTCCATCAATTAGATTTTTTGTTCTTCCTGTTTCAGACTAACTTTGAAAAAATAGAAATGAGGATGTAATATTCCCTCTGACGTGCTAGTTCATTTGTGCATATTAAAAATTTTGTTTCTGGTGAAATTATCAGACAAACTGTAAACTGGTGTATGAACCAACCAGTCCTGAAATTGTTAGAAACGTAGTTATATGACTTGAGTCAGGAAATTATGATTTAGTCAAATACCTGACTACCGTCTTGTAAAATTTGTATGAAAGCAAAGACTCGTGAAGTCACAGGCTCACTGCTGGTTTGTTTACATAACATTGCCTTTTTTGTGCAAGTGCTTATGCCAGTGATTCAGCTACGGGAGTGCTAAAGCCCACTCTAGATAGCAGAAGACAGTGGTCGATCATGAAAAAGTATTTGGGAAAGTTTATGGCGCAGTAGATAAAAATGTACCAGTGCACACATGTTTATGTTTGTTGTTTCACAAAATCTCATTCAGTCAAGTTCAGTGTCCATTAACTGCAGCTGGGCAAGCAAGCTACCACACGCAATGACTCAAATAGTTTCTGTAGATGATTATATAAAAGTGTGTTTTTATTAAACAGACACAATATATTACTGAAAATATTTATACATTACACATCTAAATATAAACAAACTTATTCACAACTTGCAAATGAGCTGACGAAGCAGCTTTAACAAATCTAAATGTGAATTTTCAAATAACGTTCTTCAGAATGATTGATTTCACCAAACTGGGCACTAAAGAATATAGTATGATGAAGGTGGAATGGACTGTGCGTAATTATTGGGCAATATGCTGCTTTAAAAATATTACAGATTGAATACAAAAAAACACTGCACCAAGATGGTGTTTGAACTAAGACAAATTCCATTGTTGTTTCATATTGAACTTATCATGGAAAAGGTTCATTTTTAAATTATTGGTTATGAAATTGAAATTATAGACATCTGATCAGCTGAAACCACAGGCTCAGACACAATGGATCGCAGGTTCTTGGGATGTGATGGTCTAATTGGCTATAGCTCATTCTTTCTACATAGCTTTAACGAGCCAGACCTTTAACTTGAGTAGCTCTGCACGGCATGCAGTTATTTATTTATTATACGCTACTGTGTCCGTCAAGCAGTACATGCATAGTTGCATGCATTATGCACGCACGCATACATGTCTGTGATGCATAAATTATATTGTGGTGGATAATAAGTGGTATCACTATCAAAACTATTTCCAAAGTTGTTGGTAAATAATAATCTGATGGTAGATTGTACATAATAATATTATCATTGTACAGGGAAAAAGGCCATTCTTTAGAAGATACAGGTAAACTAGCAGTGCTGTGTATGTTGGTGTGATTCCTGCTGATGTTGGCCACTTGTGTCAGTTGCTAGGTTAATAGTGTACATGTGGACACAGTTTAACAAACTCTGTTTCCAGCAGTTGGGCAACTCACAGATGTTATCAGAAAGTTCAAGTGGTCAAAACAGTGACCTATTTTACCAGCATGTCGCCCGCCGCAGAGTCATGGCAACATAGGTTTTAACAAAAGGACTAACATAAACGACATGATATCTGGTAGCAAACTAACTTGTGTTTCTGCAGGTTTAGGCGTATATATAATATATGACTTATGTAAACAAGTTTGCAAGCCAACTGTCATAGTTATGTCTATGCAGTGTCAGGTTTCACTCCCACACTGTGGCAGGGTACTATTTAGCATTAATCACCTATACACTGGCTGCAAGTGTTGCTAACCTCTAGTGGTTTGTAATGTATACTTTGTGTGTATGTGTTTACCTTGTCACTAGGCACATGCAATGTCACTTGGACGACATAGAGTATCATTGTGTCCTGTCATCGTAGTAGGGCAGATTCTTTGGTCAAGCTCATTCTGTGTCAGTGTTGTTAAAGTGTCGGATTATATAAATTCCCTTTTTGATCTCTTGCATGAATAGAAATCTTTAAGTTATTTATTATGCAAAAGTAGAAAAGATTCATTACCACACTACAAGGTCAGTAGAAGTGACTTCACCCTCCTTTCACCATCTACATAAGATCTCTCAAGCAGCAGGGCATGACCAATGTGTCAGTGGGAGCTCCCCTAACTCAGCCTCGAGGCAAGTGAACTTTTTCACTGTACAGTGATACCGATTATGCGCCACATTGCGTACCAGCAAAAACCCAACTTCAAGGCAAATTAGGCACATGGTAGAGGGTAAACAAATGCATTGTGCACATACACACTATGTTGTACTTACGGTGTGTTTACTCTACTAACTGCACTTACACATCTGTCCCATTTCAATCCCTACCATCGTCTTGTGCCATGCTTGATGGTGTCATATCGATCTAAAGTGTGTGACAGAGGGGCCAGTTGGTAGGTTAAAATGTGTATGACCCCCATCAGTCTAATCACGCCAGTAAAACTGCACACCCTAAGATCCCCTCTGTCAAACTGTATATGGGCCATTTTTACAAAATGGGATCAATAACGGTAAAGACATGTCCACTACATTTTAGATCCTTTGGAACAAGATAGCTTTGCTGTATAATATATATATGTATGCATTTTGCTACATTTAATACAAAAAAAATTAACTATATAGAATTTGAATTATTTTATATATATATATATGCGTCTTCATCACCAAAATGTCCATACCGTTACATGTCCAAACTGCGGTATTGCCAATTAAAATTATAAGAATAAATGTTTTTAACTTCATTTTCAAATAATCTGTGATATATTATGTAATTACATAACCTATATATATATATGCAAAAACAACTCTATAATATATTAAAGATTAGTATAATATGTATAAAACAGTTTTCTTATTTGTCCACAAATTTTACACACAGGTGTCTTTACCATTAGCAGGATTATTGAAAATTGTCAACTAACTTTAGTTTCACTGGAAGCTGATAGATGGCTGTTAATAAATTAGGATAATTTCCAACACCATGGTTAATTTTACATTACTAATGACAATTCTTGCACAGTCAAACTGTGTCCCCCGGTTGATCGTACCCACCTACCAAAGGCACAACTATTGTGGTAATAAAAATGTCCATGATAATGTCTCCCTTCCCTAGAGGAAGGAGAAATGGTGTCTTACAAACAAGGTTGTCCCAGAGAGGACAACCAGTGCCCCATACCAAGAGACTAGTTTCTCATGCCCTGTCCATTCCCCCAGTACTACCAGTAGCTGCAGTTGCCACAAGGTCATCAGATATCTCAGAATCTTACATTTTATGGCTTCTGGCATTTTTATTGCATTGACACACTGACACCAGTTTGAGTGTCAAATATTTCAAACTTGGTTACATCCCAGATATGTGCCTTGGTTGGTAATTAACCGTGTAGTAGTATCAGTCTTTGTAGGCTTTCTCTATTTATCTAGCCATCTGAGACAGTGTCAAATAATAAAAATGAGGTCAAACAAAAATGAAATGTGAAATAGTATAGTAACACTTAGCATTCTGCTGGAACAGAGTGGTGGTTTGAAAGTTAATGAAACGAGAACCAAGGAAACAAGTCAAGATTACAGTTGGCTGGTTAAACACACTCAGTGTAGTGCATGAGATATGATTCATTCTGTTATGCCCCCAGTGCACTGCTTATATGGTAAATGTAATATACCATTAATATCAGAAATATACTTGTATTACTATTAGTAGCATTACCACAGCGGCCACCGCGGCTGTTGGATCTGGCCAGTTTTGACACGCTAAACTACGACAGGTCACCGGTCACGCAGCCCTTACATCATTAAGTCCGTGTTAAATACTACATATTTAATATCACTGGAACAGCAAGATAATGTTCTTTACAATGGCATAAAGTTTTAAAAAGTATTCCTTTATTTGACGAATTTATCGTTCGTGATTGAGCGATGATACACGCCAAAAGTGTCACGCCGACGGCGCTCCGCGACGGTACGGTTTTCGCAAAAACAGGTCGCGGCAAATTGAAAACCCGCACTTGTAAACCTATTTGGATCGTCATGAGATCTGCTCGACCAATTAGAAGACGTGTTCGTCTTCACTGCAGTCGTTACACGAAGTTTCTGCATTAAACCAAACGAAAGTTATATCGAATTATCGTATAAACATGAATTTTTGGTAATGTTATCGCCTAAAATTCAAGTTCGTGTATATACACACCTACGCGTCAGTTTCAGACTGTTCAGGTGATATATGTTATGTGATATTTTAAAAAGGTTTACAAGTGCGGAAATCGCATTTTGTGCGACCTAGTTGCACGGTTTTCGAGAACGCCACCGCAGACGGTGACGCTGTGCTAAAAATAGTAACATCCGCCTGGTAACGTCAGCATGCCGCTGGATATCCGCCAGGCGGACAATCGCGTTGCGCTGGTTGTCATACAGGCAATCCCTATTCACAGTACGCTGGCTACACTTAATAATTGATTTTAAACTTGAAATTCATAAACTTATATTCCAACCTTACTCTGTTAAATATTAAATAAGAACTTGTTACATTTGTTGTTTGCTTACTAGTAGTAATAACTAGCCAGTTTAAGATTGGTATTTCCACCATTATAATATTCATTTATTGCCACAATTATATTATTGGTGTGTATAACTATATATTATTTAATTAATAATTATATATTCGTATTTATATAACTATTGTAGCAACAGAGACTAGCAATAACATTTGAGTTGTTGATGCAATTATTCATTACTCTGTGTATTTAAATGCAGGTATCTCTCACGTCCATGACACTTTGCTAAGTATAACTCGTATAGACATTAATTATGCAAAGTGGGAATTAAGTGATATCTAATGATAGTAATTAAACTCTTTATGTAGTACTATGATAAGAAGTGCTAAACGTTAAATGATAAATTGAGAATGCTTTTGAAAATTTTTATAACACGAATGAGGATACCAAATTTACTATGTTCGCCATTTTATTTTATGATAATTACATTAATCAATTATGTAAATGGCAAATAAGTGAGTTCTAATGAAAATGTTTGTGCTGTACTATTTTACAACATGCCTCAAATAGTAAAGATGTGCTTTTGGAAAAAAATGTGTTCAAAAATTGGGATTCTACATTTAATATGTCCGCCATTTTATTTTATGCAAATTACTCCACAAATTATTCAAATTGTGGTAATTAATTGATAGCAATGAAACAGTTTATGCTGTACTATTGTAAACGCCATTACTGAGTTAATTACATGCTCAAAATAAAAAATTCTTCACAAAACATTGGGAATCCTCATTCAATATGGCCGCCATTTTGTAATAATTATGCTAATGATGCACCAATTTTGAAAAAAAAGTGGGATTGAAATTAACTATAATGAAACAAGATATATTACATTTTCTGATACCCTGTAAATATACTCTAAACAATTAATGACATGACATGATTTGCATCTTGTTACAGTCTATGATTCAATATGTCAGCCATATTATGCTAATTAGGTCATGAAATATGCAAATTAGGTCAACGAAAATGCAAAAAATTTATTCCTCGTGTGAAAATACCTATATATGCAAATTTTGAAGTAATTACCTCAATTAATTACTTATCTGTTGTGAAAACAATGACAAAAATTGTAAAATACGGGTACACCCTGGAAATACTGTGACCCTATTCTTTCTGTGTTATTTTTCATGTTCACCGTTCCAACGAAAACCCCTGGGGTAGTAACATTTCCAACTTAATAACTTTGTCAGTAGTTGTCCGATTTTCATGAAATAAAAAACATTTACTTAAGAAGAAGAAGCTCCTTACATGCATAACAAAACATGTTTAGGTAATGCAGTTTTTATTTTTCATGTGGTAATGCTACTATTAGGTTATAAATATGTAAATGAATGCCATATTTTTATTATCAGTAAATACATCACCTCATATGTAGACTCCAGACAAATAATTTTGTAGTTGGTCATCCAGGGATCAATCATTGCTGTTCTAACATCTCACCTTTGGCAAATGTTGTACTCCGCTTTGTTTTTTATCAAATTAAAAATTAAAAATACGAATAGTTTATATTGTTTGCAATAAATCTCCGGATTGATGTAATCTGAAACTAATATGAGAATGGTTTAATTTGCACGGAAACTGTTATTCTCACAACCTAAAATATGATGAATAAAATTACATTCTTTTTTCTGCGACAAGTATATTGACCTTTTGACAGAAATGTCCTCTATGTAGTTATTAATGCATATTTGCCAGACAAAGGACAAAGTACAGTGAATAGTGTTTAATCAAATCTGTCTTCCCAGATAATGTCTGTCACAGCAAGTAACTATTTGCACAGCTGGGGCACAGGGGAAGTGCCCCATGCTCCACCTATGCCTGTCAGCATGTCACCCATTTACAGGAGCCTGTGGTCTATGACAGATTAAGTTATGCCCTCTCTCATTTAATAAAGTTACATCATTGCAGCTGGTTTGGAACACTTCTGTCAGTCGTGTGTACAAATTGTTGTATACAATTATTTTACGTAGCACCTTTCCACCGCTAGAGAACTAAACGTACTGTTTTTAGTCCATTGGTCCAAAGGTCCAACAGACTTATGCCATCACTCTGCGTCCACTATGCACAAGAAATCTGTATTTGATTGAATCATTGTAATGGCCCCCCCAAATGAAATTTTTTTACATTATTTTATTTTTGCCTATTTTCTTAAAATCTCTGCGGTAATCTTCAGTAAAATTGTTCTCTAATTTGGTATAGACATTCCATGTGGTAGTGCCACTATCAACAAGAAATCTGTATTTGCTTCAATTTCCTTATTAAAACAACCTTTAACTGTGCTACACTAACTCTCCTGCAAGGTTTCTACAACCACTGGAAATAGCCCTAAATAGCAGAGTTGGTTGGGTTTGCATACCCATTTCCAGACGTTGCAGCCTTGATGGATTGTCTATAGCAGAGTATCAGGATAAAATTCAACAGTATTTTTAATAACACAAACTAATATAATCTTCACAAAATGGTCTACTCAAATATTTTATTTCCAGGTGTATCTTCACTGGCATGAATATAGTTTCCACTAAACATGTCAACATTTTATTTCCATCATAACCCTTAATGATCTGTAACTATGATTCATCAATTTTTTTATTAATAATTACAAACTCACAATATAGTCCAAAGGACTTCAGGTCCTCTTGGCCAATTTTTTTCTGTCAACATGGATCCGCAAGCAAACTGTCATAACAAGTGAGTAGTATTGCCTATACTGTTTACCCTGAGCAGTGAGTCTGTTCACTTTGTAACCAGTCAACATGTCTAGAATATTCTGACATTCTGGCAATGTATATGCTCTGCACGAAGAAAACTAAAGCTTTGGCTTTGATGTTCACCGGTGTTGATGAGATGCCTTATGATGGATGAATACAAGGCCATCCCATCTATACTTCAGACATGTTTCAAATAAATACTGCGTATTATGTGAATAATCTAGATTCCTGGAAGGAGGTTCGTGAACTGCACTCATTAATTACAACTTTCCAACTGCACTGTCTGGGATGATGCATACTATAGATTTGTGGATGCTAATTTAAGGGATGGTAGCGTAAGTTCATAGTCATCAAAAACGTTAAGCGAAATACTCTATGTATGGGTTGGTGGCAGGTTGATCATCGTCACGTATTGTGTGGGAAATTAATTGATATAGTGGCACTATCTATCAAGTGGAAGAGGTATTTTTAAAAGTATATTTTATGCACATCAACATTAGTGTGGATACAACAGAATCCAGGCAGTATTGGCAGTGGTTTTGGAAGTTATTTTGGATTGCTAAAAATTGCAAGTCCAAGACTGCATATTGGTGGGGAGTAGTTTGGACATTGTTCTCGTCTTTGTTCGAAAGTGTAAGACGACCCCCCCTAAGCCATTCTCACTGCACTTGCGTCATGAATACTTCTTCGGTTGTCTTTGGTGCTTCTCTGTGCTCAGGTTCCTGTGGAGTGTTCTAACACTAGGAGCACAGTCAACTGTTTGACATAAAATTGACTGTGACATTTCGCACACGTTGGCGGATGTTCCCTGTGGAGGATGATAGAACTAATGCTTACTATTCACTGGTCATACTCACAACTCAGAAAATAATAGATGGGGAGGTGCGATAGTCAGATAACACACTACGGCAATCACCCCTATATTATTACCTAATTAGACAACACTTAGTTGTCCTCATAAGGTAGTCTCATCACTTTTATTGTAAAATTGTATTTTATAGTCTGCACAGGACCTAATCTCACAGCCTGACTGGCTGAATCCTGTATTGTACTGAACTACCATTTAAAAATGAATTAATTTTTTACTTCACAGTAATCTGAATGAATATCGTGTGATGATGGCCGTATCATGAACACCCATAAAATTATGTTTCCCATGAATACAATCAAATTTATACACATCAGAATGGTCACATATTTTTGAATTAAAAACTTGATTGTCATGATTTTCGGGAGGGAGGGAGGGAGGGAGGGAGGGAGGGAGGGAGGGAGGGAGGGGTGAGTTATGTATTTAGCACACAAGTGTTTTTTTTTTTTGCAGGAGGGATTGTCAAGAGTTGTGGAGGGAGGTGTCTGTGAGAGACTAGAGTGGTATCACTGGGTGCAGGAGATAGGGCCGTGGTGGGAGGACACACCAAGGCTTCATGATAACACACTTCTGATAGGGCAGGACTGGCAAGGTCAGTCACAGGAGGGGAACAGGGCTAGCTCCAGTGCCATTTATACAGACCATGTTAATGACCAGTCATTACTGGGTAGTACTGTGTTACTGACTAGTCCATGCTGGGTTAGAGGCATGTTACTAACTCATCCATATAGTGGTAGTGGACAAGTGGTATGTTACTGACCAGTCCTTACTGGGTAGTAAGTAACATGTTAACTGACCAGTCCTTAGTGGGTAGTAACATGTTACTGACCAGTCCTTACTGGGTAGTAATGTGTTACTGACCAGTCCTTTCTGGGTAGTAACATGTTACTGACCAGATAGGAAAGTTGTACTGAGTGTGTGAAAAGCAACATGCTGACAGGTGTAAGCAGAGTTTTGAAGAGCTTTGTGGTGGTGAAAGGTGTCAGAGAAACAAACATACATGTGTTTCCCACATGGCACCATGACCCTTTTGTTACTGAGTGGCCTCACACCACCCAGACAGGCCTAGAGACTTTACTATGTCACAACTATAGCCTTTATCTCTCCACTGTTTTCTACATAAAATTGACCTGCAAAAACCTTCATTTTGAAGTGGCTGTGGTGCCATTCAATCACAAATGAACAGTGGAAACGGCTAGTCAATACTCTGGCCGCAACCAGTGGTGAATGATAAATGTGGTAAAGAACTGAAGTGGCATTTATTAATTGTTGGTAAAATCTACTCATACTCGTCATAGTACTAATGTAATTCTTGGTAAAATCTACTCGCAAAATACAGAAACCAGAAATAAATTGCAACTAGGTTTTATTAAATGACTTTTTTACTTTGCTGAAAAATACCTGTATACCAAGCAAGTAGCCTAACTGACAAGAGGCTAGTGTGTTTACAAGAAAGTCTGTTCAACAGGGTGCATTCACTCAGTGGACACACTAGTGATGTGGACCCATTAACTGAATCACAGTGATACCAATCTAGGTTTTGGATTACCAGACAGATGTGCTGGTGCAGTTCCTCTACTGTGGCACACTACTTTTGAACAGTTTTATTTGTAACTCATTAAAAAAAATATTTGTTTAGTCACATAATCGGTTAAAAGTTGAAGAATGTATTTGCTGCTGTTATTACTTTGAATCTTTTTAGGAAAGATGGGTAAAATTTAAAGGTGCATCATCAATTTGATTGTTTTCTTGTCTCATTTCAAATTCATTTTATGAAAATGCTGTTCTACCAGTCCTAGTGTCCAGTACAAAATGCTAGTTCGTTTTCACAACTTTTTGTAAGTAATTTAGGCAAAATCATCACAAAATATTAGGTTATTCAGTTTTTCAATTAATTGAAATTCAATAAAAAAAATTCTTTAGACAATAAAAACTAATTTGGACTTTTTGCTGAACTGATGGCAGATATTATTTAAGCTGTTCACACACTACGCATTTGGACTAGATGGATCCGGATTTTCAACGGGCTAAACCAGTTGAGGAAATCATCTTTAAAAGGATGATTGCGTGACAGCTGTTTTTATGACGCCATTGCCTAGAACCCTCTCCCAGACAACTCCCAAAGCCAGGGCATAATATATGCAGGCTTCACCTGTAAGCCAACATAATATTGTCCACATGGTTATCAAGGTTTTAGGGGTTTGCTGCAGTTGCATGTCTGGCCTGGGTTAGTGTCATGTTGCGGGTGTAGGTGATGCATATCACCCAGTTAACCAGCTACATGCCTGCACCAATGTCTGGGTGTCGTCTGCTCTGTCTCTTTCGTCTTTAACTCTTCTTATGCATACCTACATATATTTAACTGTTGCATATTTTACACATTGTTTATTGTTGGTTGGTTTTGTCACGAACATGCGGTGGTTGCATTCCTTTTAGTGCAGAACATTAATTTTTCATGTTGACACCAATAAGTAGATCAGTCTAGATAGAGGATATACAGGTGTTTTACTGCCATCAATTGTTTCATATTCCATATGGCAATGCCACCTGTGTATCAGATATTTATAGTTTGTACATTGTTGATCTGGATTGATTGGCCTAAACATTACACTTGAGCACCAGTTATATTTGCATGTACCCTTTGTTTTGTTCAAACAAATCTCTCCCCTCCAGTATAACACTAGTTTTGTACAGATACAGAATACTAATGGGGCAGGTTGAAATCGTAGTAGTAAGTGGTGACGTAGACATGGTCCTAGATGGACGTCAATGACTGTCTGTCTATCAGTCTCCTAGTGGATACTTGACACAGAAGGAATAAAGATGTTCTCACGGCAACCGACCGATGGTGTGGTAATGGTGTGGTAATGGTGTGGTAATGGTGTGCAGTTTTCTGCAGCATAGTCTGAAAGCAGTGCCGCGTGTGTGTGCAAATTGCCACAGAATGCTGCCTGTTAGGGACTCGGTCCGTGACATTTCCACGAGCCTTCCCTGGATAGTGCTGCGCCAGACAGTACTGCATCCACGTGTGCTACTTGCGTCATGGGCCCGTAGTCGACTCTGGAGCAGCTGGCCCGGATCGTGTCCATCTGATTGGCAGCTGTGGCGCACTCACATGGCACTGGTTAGCCTTTCTCCATCCCAGTTCCAGCTGATACGACTCTTCAATAATTCACATTGAGACGTTGATTACGAAAGTCTGAATTGTGTAGCATGGTGTGTGTTGATGTTTGCAGCGAGCTGGTCCAATTGTGTACATGGCTTGCATCCAGCTAGCTTCCTTTTTAAACACTCATATATATTAATCGCTTCCACGCTGCATCATAGTTCACCTCTTTCTCCTTTCCATTCTGGGGGAGGGTGGGAGGGCAAAATGAGAACAGAAAATGTGTGTACATTTTCTTAAACAACCTTTAACTGTGCTACATGCGAAATTGCAGCTCACCAACTCTCCTGCAAGGTTTCTACAACCACTGGAAATAGGCCTAAATAGTACAGTATCGGGATAAAATTCAACAGTATTTTTAATAACACAAACTAATATTATATACAATCTTCACAAAACGGTCTACTCGAATATTTTATTTCCAGGTGTATCTTCACTGGCATGCATATAGTCTCCACTAAACATGTCAACATTTTACTTCCATCATAACCCTTAATGATCTGTAACTGTGATTCACCAAAAACATTTGATTAATAATTACTCACAATATAATCCAAAGGACTTCAGGGCCTCTTGGCCCGTTTTTAGAGGATTCAACATGTCTTTGTGTATATGTTATTACCATGTTGTCAAGGTATCAACCTGTGCTTATTATATCTATTCAGACGTAAGTATGCCATGGATCAACTCTGTGTGGCTGTAAACAATAGTGTGTACTGCTTGGGCCATAGTAGTCTGACTGAGCCTTCAGATGTGGTTTCTTGGCACCTGTTACTGGGGCATAAACTATCCCTGGTTAGGTTGAAGGTCTCAGTTCCCTCAGTGAAGATGTTAGCCAATGTACAGAGTCCAACAGTTCTGTAGATTAAAAGTAACAATTTTGACACTAGTTTCATATCTGTGCATGTGTACCATAGGCATCAAGAACCCCAATTAAAAAAAAAATCAGAATTAAGTTTTAATTTAATTTAGCCAGTACAATGTATCAGTTTGTGAATATTGACTTCACTATCCAGCGGATTCACCAACAATTGTTGAGAGGTTGTAATACCCTGTGGTACTTGTGGAAAAGTCATCTATAGCATCATGTGATAAACGTATCAATAATATGCATAAGATTACAACCCCTTTGCATGCAATTATTTGTTGATATTTGTTGAATTGTATGATTGTTGATTCCTCAGCTGGTTTAGCATGCCATGAATCCAGTTCTTTGATGTGCAAGTATCAAGTGGATGAATAGGGTGTAAATAATGTCCACATTTGTTTACTAAAAACAAATGTAATTTTTTATATGGTTGAAAAAATGGACTTTGATCGTTATGTCTGCTAATTTGCCAAAGGCGACATCTAACCTAAAATGCACGGAAATTGTCAGTCACATGGTTTTTTAATGTTCGAGGCATAATCATATGGCACATCCATGTGAAGATTCCAATTTTGAGAATCACTTGAATGCATATGTTTACGTGCATTATTAAATAAGTAAATAGTTTGTTTTATGATTTTACCAAAATTACATTCAAAATGTTATGTAATCGCACTAGCATGTCTTTGTGGATTCTAGATAAGTTTTCTTTTAGCAAAAAAAAATGTGAAATGAAATAAGCAAAAAATTTTCAGTCCTGCACTTTTAATAAAAACAAATTATTGTGGCTAATTAAAATACATTTTGACGGTCAAGATTTTAGAAAATATAGTTTGTAAGGGATTTATTATATCACGATTTTATGATAGAACCAATTATACTTTGTAGCATTATATAGATATGTTAGAAAGGTTACATTAGAAGCCTTGGTGTTAATAACAAATACTCATTTTAGAACCCATTTGTAGCGTCTTAATTACAAATATCTATATATATTATATATCATTTCAGTCAGCCAGAGTTAGCCATGTCGTCTCACTAAAAGACTAATGTAAGCTGTTTTGTGCAGTAGATTCAGGAGATATCCTGCAAGATACTCCTGCCAGTGCCATTATTCCCCCACTGTTCCCCCTGCAGCTTTCCCTGGGGCATCTGGCCATCTACTCGGTTGACTTTCAGAAAGCAGACACTTGAGACTGGGTCGCTGACACTGACAAGACTCCTTTGTGAGCTGTGTTCAATGCACATAGCAGTGTGCTTTATACTTTGACGTGTGTTTTTGTTTGCCACCGTCTTGTATGTTATCTGTGATTGCGTGTCGGTCTGTGCCACAGTCCTTATTGCGGTATTTGTTCCAAGTCACACTTTGGACTCACTGTACTTGGTCACTCGTGTGACCTGAGCTGGCTACAGCCACTCGGCTGGCAGTCAACAACTTACAGCATATCAGAGGCACACCGGCCAAAGTCTTGTCCTCATCTAGCGTGTAGTGTCAGATTCTGTTCATTAGCTACAAATTACAAAGCTGTGAAATTTCAGAGTAAACATTGTTATTTTGTTATCGTAAAGTCTTATTTTATAATATATTTATATTAAAAATATATATTATAATATTAATTTTTAAAAATAGGGTGTATGCCCCCAAGTCAGCATCACGACGAGACAGTTTTTGGTTAACATTTTCGGTTATAAACTCCTTACACTCCTCCTAACCTAATTATGTTTTCATTTTAAATTATTTCTAGTAGAACATAAACAGTAATGATAATATGATACATTTAGTAACAATAGTGTACATACAACCTATAATGCGGAGATTACTTAAACCATACGTGATAGCAATTTTACACATCTTCAGTTTGTTGAAATTAATCACTACTGAACCTTACCCAGGCAGTATACATTGGCTAAAGCAGCTTAGCACTTATCCAGTGCGACATCATTGAATATAAGAAATACTGACATATCGTATAGGGTCGCCCAACACTGTACAGACTGGTACTAGTATTAGTCACGTAGCCCTTCAAGGACAACAAACTGGCAGTCTTCCAGACATTAACACACAGTCAGTTTCACGTTTCACTGCAGCATCAGGTCAATGCTTGCCATGGCAATTATGAGGCAGACAAGCTAGTCTGGGCTGAATATTGGTGATGGAGTCTTGGCTATGAGGACACTGACACCACAGTGGACATTGAATGGATATCCACAGGAAGCCTCCAGCCTCCACATGTAGACTATGTTCTAGTCCATATAGTTCCATCTTTCCCCTACTACACAATTATGGGGTAATCATGTCAGGATGGGTTAATATTATCATTTAATATTTATTCTGTGATTTATTTGTCTGTTAGATAATTGCCGTAAAGGGGTCATTAAGTTAATATCGTAACTTTGTATTTAAAAAATGTGTTAAACAACAGGTGAGAGATGATACTAGAAATGCATGTTGTGTCGATATTATTTTAACCAACCAAGATGTCAATACATACAAGGTTCCACTAGATGGAGAGATTGGTTGCTATGGCCATATACAACTGGATTGACTAAGTGATTGGCTGATGAAGCCAGGTACAGTTGGACTGAGTGATTGACTGCTATGATAAGGTAAAACCTGATCTGAGTGATTGGCTGATGTGGTCTGCTACGACCGGACTGAGTAATTGGCTGTTTGTGAGCTGAGCAGTCAGAATCTGTGTTGTAATTGTAGATAACTCATGGGCGAACACTGATCACTTTCCCAGATTTTTCATTTTCTGCCTGGCATCTAATGAACTGATTTGGCCAGGCAGCTTTTAATGATTAATGTCTACATTCAAGATGGTCGATGGCTATCTCGTGGCTATTGTGTTACTCAAGCCGCCTGACATGTTATCTAGTGAGAGGACCCTGTGATGGCCATGGTGTCACTCACTTATCATAAACCACGTTTCTGATGTCGATCTGATTAGATGTGTGGTCTTGATGCATATAGCTTTTCGTTCACATCCAGTTGTAGTGTACTCTGATACATTTATGCAGACGGGCCGTTGAGAGTGGCCATTGTCAGCTGTCGGTCCAATCAGATCGACCGAGCCTCATCACCGATGTGATATGTATCGTTGTCCTTTAGAAATTCGAAAAACAAGATGAACTGTTCCGGATGTGTTTGCATCCGGGGAGAGTGTATGCGTATCTGGTCCTCACTCAGATGTGATGGTTGCATGCCAACCATTCCTCATTGATGTAGAAAGTGTCCAGAAAATACTAGTTGCACGCACGCACGCACGCACGCACGCACATACACTATGCATTCCTTTTTTTTATATTAGTGTTAACAATAGCATTAATGCCATTAACGTGCAATTTGAACAGCTGAAATGGCCGTTGATAAACTATTCTTTCAATTGGGAGTAGAGCGAGATGTGTACCTTTTTGGAATTTCACAATCTAGGTGAAAACTATTATTAACATCCAACTCTGAGGCTTGGCTAATCATTATTATGGTGTTCATTCTAATGACACTTGAAGGAATCATCTGTTGAATTCATACTGCGTGGGATGCGGGTCTTCTATGACCTAGTGAATGGGGCTGTATAATGACTTCTCTGTGCCCTGTCTAGTTTTTTGTGACCTGCCAGATGAAATTAGAGAACATCTAATTCAGTTAAATTTGACTGCCTTATCTGTTATCGGGTCTTGGCTACTGTTTAGGTTCTTTTTGCTAACAACAACCTGCTGTCCTAGATCTGTGCAGTTTAAAACTGGCTGTGCGCTCGCTGGACGGGTACAGCACTTCCTGATCGGACAGATAGATAGCCACAAATCTCTTAAGTTTGGTAACGCATTTATCATTGATAATTTAGCAGTCATTTGTAAACATGTATGGCTGTGTAGCATGATCACGTTACTCTGCTAATTCCACTGACTGCCATAGTGAGAGCCCTTAAGCTTCCTTTCTCCCCCTCTACTTCCCATCTTTCCCCACCTATGTGTCACTGACTCTCCCTCCCTTCAACTGATCTTCCTTGTTACTTCCTCTAACTCCTGCTTCATCCCGCCATCTTCCACCACAGTCATCAATTCTGTCCGACCCCCGACCCCCCCCCCATTGCACCAACCCCCTCGTTGACATATGAAATGTAGCGAATGCATGGTCAATTTTACTTTGGGAATTTTAACCGAACCCTGCTAAAATACATATATATATATATAAGAGTTACAGGGCAAAACATGATAAACACTGGTCAATGCAGGTGACTTTTCTGACTAGGCAAAATGTCATGATTGAAATGTACTGAAATAGATTTCATCCCTTGCTATCAGTCGCTATGGTGTTGTTTTTAAAGGTATTCCAATGTCATGTACAATTATATATTGCATGTTTTCATGACACCCATCATTTATTAAACAGCTCTGTCTGGTGAATATATTTTACTGAGAACTGCCTGGATAAATACCGGTACTGAAATTGTGTTTTTGAAGTAGAATACCCCCACGACAAGGATGCATGCCATTGACTCTCATTTTCCCATGGACCATTACCACACTGGACCATTACCACACATCTCTTTGTGGCCCTTAGTTATTAAATACTTCAAGTGGATTCACCTTTTACATACATCAATGGAATACAGAGAACCTGTATTACCATATTATTTTGTATAAAGAACTTCTTGTGACATTTCATTAATTTATGCAAATCACAAATGGTGGTTTTCAAAGGAAATATGTAAGATTATACGTGAGCTTTTCTAGTGTGATTTCTCAGAACTGCTGTTCTGTAAGTAGTTATATTAAAACGCCTGTCATGTTTAAGCTGGCACTATACAAGTGGCGTCACTGGTAAACACGTTTTCTTCTTTTATGTGGTACCAACAGCTAGCAAACAATGGGTAGCACAGGAAGTCTCATTCTGTGCTGTAAGGTCACATATTTGTGTCATTCCACAAATTGTAGGACACAATAAAAAAAATTCCCTTCTCTACATATTATAAATTGGGGTTTGTTGTTTGTTTGTTTGTATGTCCTGTATATCTTTGTCAGTTTTGCATGTATAGGGCTTATATTTAGTAGGCTTACTAACAGGTCCTTTTTTGGTGGTTCGTAGATTTAGACTGTTGCAAATTCCCCATGTGTGGGTGCCTGGGTGGAGATCTTTGGGGGCTTAACATTTTAAAAGGCTATATGTACAGTTGCAACAGTGGAATTCAATGTTTTTCTATGTCATCATAAAGGTAACAATGCCATCTACAAATATCTTACTGGATGTAAGCAGACATTTTGATTTTTTTATTAGTTCACAGAAGATATAATTTTGAAATGCATTATCATAGCTTATGCCAACATTTGTATAAATTTTGAAATTGACAAAACTGTAATGTGAATAACAGTGGAAATTTCTTATTTTTTATATTTATGTCACTCCGTCGATAATTAATATTGCAGCTACTCCAAATTTGTTGTTCTATCCCATTTGTGTGGCTGCTGGCACACACTGATTCACCAACTCACACATTCAGGCAATAGGCAGGCATGTTTGTGGTGCTACCAGCTTTATATCAGACCAAGGTTTGCTCATGGATCTAGCACATGTTGGCAATCACAGACTTCACGCATGGACAGTTTACTGTCAAGGTTGGGCTACTGAACACAGGGTCTGCTGTCACGGTGGGGTGTACTGAACACACAGGGTCTGCTGTCAGAGTGGGGTGTACTGAACACACAGGGTCTGCTGTCAGGGAGGGGTGTACTGAACACACACGGTCTGCTGTCACGGTGGGGTGTACTGAACCACCAGGGTCTGCTGTCACGGTGGGGTGTACTGAACACACAGGGTCTGCTGTCATGGTGTGGTGTACTGAACACACAGGGTCTGCTGTCACGGTGGGGTGTACTGAACATACAGGGTCTGCTGTCAGGGTGGGGTGTACTGAACACACGGTCTGCTGTCAGGGTGGGGTGTACTGAACACACAGGGTCTGCTGTCAGGGAGGGGTGTACTGAACACACACGGTCTGCTGTCACGGTGGGGTGTACTGAACACACAGGGTCTGCTGTCAGGGTGTGGTGTACTGAACACACAGGGTCTGCTGTCAGGGTGGGGTGTATTGAACACACAGGGTCTGGTGTCAGGGTGTGGTGTACTGAACACACAGGGTCTGGTGTCAGGGTGTGGTGTACTGAACACACAGGGTCTGCTGTCAGGGAGGGGTGTACTGAACACACAGGGTCTGCTGTCACGGTGGGGTGTACTGAACACACAGGGTCTGCTGTCACGGTGGGGTGTACTGAACACACAGGGTCTGCTGTCAGGGAGGGGTGTACTGAACACACAGGGTCTGCTGTCAGGGTGGGGTGTACTGAACACACAGGGTCTGCTGTCACGGTGGGGTGTACTGAACACACAGGGTCTGCTGTCACGGTGGGGTGTACTGAACACACAGGGTCTGCTGTCAGGGAGGGGTGTACTGAACACACAGGGTCTGCTGTCAGGGTGGGGTGTACTGAACACACAGGGTCTGCTGTCAGGGTGGGGTGTACTGAACACACAGGGTCTGCTGTCACGGTGGGGTGTACTGAACACACAGGGTCTGCTGTCAGGGAGGGGTGTACTGAACACATACGGTCTGCTGTCACGGTGGGGTGTACTGAACACACAGAGTCTGCTGTCACGGTGGGGTGTACTGAACACACAGGGTCTGCTGTCAGGGTGTGCTGTACTGAACACACAGGGTCTGGTGTCAGGGTGTGGTGTACTGAACACATAGGGTCTGCTGTCAGGGTGGGGTGTACTGAACACACAGGGTCTGCTGTCAGGGAGGGGTGTATTGAACACACAGGGTCTGCTCTCAGGGAGGGGTGTACTGAACACACAGGGTCTGCTGTCAGGGTGGGGTGTATTGAACACACAGGGTCTGCTGTCAGAGTGGGGTGTTTTGAACACACAGGGTCTGCTGTCAGGGAGGGGTGTACTGAACACACAGGGTCTGCTGTCAGGGTGGCGTGTACTGAATATACAGGGTCTGCTGTCAGGGTGTGGTGTATTGAACACACAGGGTCTGCGGTATATTGCAGTGTAACTCTCTGTAACAACAGAAGGACATGTATCACCATGGGACCCTCCGTAACAATAGAAGGACACATGTATTCTTAATAGAAGGACATTTATCGCCAAACATCCTTCAACAGAAGGCCATGTATCACCACGGGACCCTGTGTATCGCCTTGGGACCCTGTGTATTGCCATGGGACCCTGTGTATATCGCCATGGGGCCGTGTTTGCTACCTGTAGGACCTCTGTGCACCAATGTCCCTCTCTACCTGGCCAGTGTCAAGTCCTGGCTGCACTGGCACTAGCCGGCCCACTGTGGGGGGCGGGACACTGCCATGGTGAACTGGCCAGTGTTTATTTTGTTATTGATTGTTTGATGGTCGAGTTGTGAGACATAACCATTGCCATAAGGTAGAGAACACTTGTTCTCAGTGCACCGGTGTCTCAGATTACCCATGCCAGTGGACACCTCTTATGTTGATAACTTATGGCTTCAACAATATTCTTTCAGTGCAAACTTCCTGTGTACTTGTACAGTGGTTTGACTCATACAAGTGTCTGGTAGACAGGTGTTCTTTGTGGACAGGGTAGACTATACAGGCATAATTTCCCTATCCATCATGTGTCCATGGGGGTAACTATCTACGAGATTATGTATACCGAATGTTTTTTCCATTAACAATGTAGATGTAGATCTACTGTCTGGCTACAAGGTTCACCAAGCCATTAAAATGGATGCAGCCCCCCACACACATGCAGGACAGAATTATGTCATGCTACCTGTGTACCTGTGTATATGTAAACTGGAATGCATTGTAAACATATCTGTTAGGCAATGTTTTGATTGAGGTCGTCATAATGCCAAATTTGTATTGTGACACTTACTGGATACATCAATTAATTAACATTTTGATCTTATTGTCAGGGGTTTGGGTACATCAGTTCTTTAAATTGGTGGTATTTTTGTGATTTTCTGAAGCAATTAAAAAAAAAATCCTGATCATGTTTATTTATTGCTTGCTGCGATGTATACATGTATGCGCACTGTGTGGGAAAGTCTGTCTGACCAGGAGGGGACGATTATAAATGACCACTGTTCCACAGCCATATGACACTGTCATGACAACCGCCTGCATTGACAAGCCCTATATGTTTATGACAGGTCTGGCTGGATGACAGTGTATCGGCTGACAGTTGGCACATCTAGTGTCACAGATCGCCTACTACCAGTCTCATTAATAATAACAATACACTACTACCTGTGCCTCAGGGACCTAAGATCACAGGAACATCAGCGCATTATCCTATCAGACAACCTTGTGGCTGCAATGTTTTAACAACTATACTTCACATGCAATCATGGAATAATTGTTTAAACCATCTCCTTACTTTTTACAATAGTGTGTCTCCTTAATAGTATTCAGATTTGTATCTCCTTCAGCTTATTGGTTTTCTGGTATATTTAATTAAATTAAACTATACAGTACATACCAGTAGAACATAAACCTTAGACAAGTTTGTACTAGTGCAGTCTAAGATGTGTTAAAACTGGATTTATTACAGAAATATGTTGATATTGACATACTACTTGACCTTCAGTTCGCAGGTCAAGGTCAACAATAAAGACAATTGGGCGGCAGTAAGTGGCAAGTGGAGAAATGTCAATAATTCTTCCTCAGTTCTTGTGCACTGTGTTTGTTAATCTACTTTGTATTCCTCACATAGTTTTGGATTTTCCAGTTCTGGGTAAGATAAACACTTGTGATTCCCACTTTATGAAAGAAGCACAAGCAAGGTCATCACTCTTAACCTGGTTTTGCGCTTAGATTTTGAAGCTACAATAGTATTAATGATTTAGGAAATTTTTTTTCTTTAATACATTTGAATTTTGGTGAGTCAAAAATTATGTAATTCTTTCCCAAATATGTAGTTCTAAGCTACTACATGATGCATACTTTGAACAGTTAGTTGCGGTGTACCAGGGTCCATATATTTTGAAATGTATGCACACTGTGTATGCGGCTTTATCTTTAGCCACAGGGCTGATTCTTGAATCATTATTTTGTGTCTCGTTGCGTGACAATAAACAGGACATTTTTTTAACTACAGATATATATATATGTATAGTTAATGACATGTAAGCAGTTAAAAAATATTCATCCAGGGTAAGATTTGACTTGGTTGAAGATATGATCTGACACCAGTCTGCCATGACTAGAGTGTGGGGTCATCTACGGCTGGCAGTACCAGTGTCTGGCATGGTGCTGGCACTGTCAGTTGTCCTGGGGTGAGTGGAGTAGTTAGTTGTAAAACTCTCATAGAAATCTCACAAGCCAGAACGTTTTCATAATCATATGTTTTAATGTAGCACTTGTGGCAGTGCAGTGTTTGCTGTTGCATGGTGCAGCCAGTTCAGTGTAATCAGCGAGTGAATGAACCTTTAGAAAAGCACCTTCGACCCCCTCTGACCACATTGTTTTGTGTAGAACTGTTGTTTCGACAGGCTCAGCGTGTTAAGAGCCAATGAAAGAAGTCTGTGTGTTTTCCAAAGAGTTGCGATAAAGCCGTCTGGAATGCCTACTCTTTGTACGCCAACGATTCTTATCACCCACATTAGATTGGCATATGTTGAAAGCAAATAATAGACAAAGAGACCAGCCGGGAGAGGTGTTGACGTACTTCTCTCCATGTTCCTTTCTTTCTGCTACTTACCCTTCGTTCAAATTCGACCTTAGGCTACAACGTGATCCCAAAGTTCAGCAACCACTCAGATGAAGTCTCAAAGTCTAGATGCAAAACATGAGTGATTAAAGCACGATATTTCAGAGGGAAGTTGAAATAGTAACAAGTACAAATGGCAGTGAATTAGGGCAGACATTTCTAGATGTTCTGAATACCTGCAGGGCCATAGTTGAGTTCATTGAAAATCTGTAGATTTCAAACATTGTACAATGTTGCTAGTGTGGTGACTGTTACTTGGTGTTGACCAAGTAGGGTGGAGTGTTGCCAGTGTGGTAACTGTTAACCACAGTGTATCTAGACTCGATCTACTTGGTGTTGACCAAGTAAGGTGGTGTGTTGCCAGTGTGGTGACTGTTAACCACAGTGCATCTAGACTCGATCTACTTGGTGTTGACCAAGTAGGGTGGAGTGTTGCCAGTGTGGTCACTGTTAACCACAGTGTATCTAGACTCGATCTACTTGGTGTTGACCAAGTAAGGTGGTGTGTTGCCAGTGTGGTCACTGTTAACCACAGTGTATCTAGACTCGATCTACTTGGTGTTGACCAAGTAAGGTGGTGTGTTGCCAGTGTGGTCACTGTTAACCACAGTGTATCTAGACTCAATCTACTAGGTGTTAACCAAGTAGGGTGGAGTGTTCCCAGTGTGGTCATAGTTTGCCATAGACAAGTAGTATCACTTCACAGAGAGTAATCAACAGAGAGAAAGAGAACAGCTGATTTGCAGGCAGACTTGTAGGCCATGACATTGTTAGGGGGCATTATCACCACAGCAAGCCAGTGACGCAAATGCAGGGAGAGGAGAATGCTAATGTGCATGTTTGTAATGCCGGGTGGCCTTTCATTGGGCGGAGAGTTGGTCCCATCTGTCTGTGGCTCTCAGTCCCCTGGGTGCCTCATCTCCTTTGCACTTCATCCAAGCCTTATATATAATGAATAAATAGTATTCATTGCTACTTTAATATATATATATATCAGTTGCAATCTGTGTGCGTGCGTGATTGCGTGCGTGCGAGCGAGTGATAAGTTCGCAATGCGTTCTCTGCATTTGCAATTCAAAGAATCAAAATGAGTTTGATTTGTCAAACCAAGTCGTAGCAATGCGTCTGATTGGTCGGTGCAGCATCTGGAGCTAATTCTATTTAAATATTGTATGGTTCAACGTTGGATCCAGCTAAGATGGTGCTATTGATATCGTCAGTGGGTGGCAAATTGTGACATGCAGGTGTGTGTACACATCCATACATGCATTTCACAGTTTTGTAGGCATAAATCATAAAACACCAATATTCTGTGGAATGCTGGGATATGTGTACTTGGTGCCCTGTGCTCTCAAAGTAAGATCAGTTGTTGTCGTTCACTCACAAAGTTTGCAGCGGTGTGCTGAGTCATCCTGGCTCACCAGCACTCTGTTTTCACCCCTTGATTTGTACTTTGATCCACTTCCATTTTGCTTATGAAATCAACCAGTTTATTTGGTTGTTTTGAATCAAAAATTTGTGCACATATACAGTGTCATTAACCAACACAAATTACACAATAGTTAATACCCATGTGTATGACTTTGATGAACTGGTGTAATATCTTACTACAAAGTGGGAGTATAACAGCAAATAAAAGTTTACGTTGCAGAACACTACAATCTAGTTGTCATTATCAGTTGTATTGTCATCAGTGGGTTCATTGGAAGTACAAGTAGTGTTGAGGTATTCGCCAGAAGTACAAGTAGTATTGGGGTATTCGCCAGAAGTACAAGTAGTGTTGGGGTATTCGCCAGAAGTACAAGTAGTGTCGGGGGAATTTGCCAGAAGTACAAGTAGTGTTGGGGTTTTCGCCAGAAGTACAAGTAGTGTCGGGGTACTCACAAGAAGTACAAGTAGTGTCGAGGTATTTACCAGAAGTACACATGTGTTGGGGTATTCACCAGAAGTACAAGTAGTGTTGGGGTATTCACCAGAAGTACAAGTAGTGTCGGGGTATTCACCAGAAGTATAAATAGAGTTGGGGTATTCACCAGAAGTACAAGTAGTGTCGGGGTATTCACCAGAAGTACAAGTAGTGTCGGGGTATTCACCAGAAGTACAAGTAGTGCTGAGGTATTCACCAGAAGTACAAGTAGTGTCGGGGTATTCATCATAAATACAAGTAGTGTCGGGGTATTCACCAGAAGTACAAGTAGTGTTGTGGTATTCATCAGAAGTACAAGTAGTGTCGGGGTATTCATCAGAAGTACAAGTAGTGTCGGGGTATTTACCAGAAGTACAAGTAGTGTCGGGGTATTCACCAGAAGTACAAGTAGTGTTGTGGTATTCATCAGAAGTACAAGTAGTGTCGGGGTACTCACCAGAAGTACAAGTAGTGTCGGGGTATTCATCAGAAGTACAAGTAGTGTCGGGGTATTCACCAGAAGTACAAGTAGTGTCGGGGTATTCACTACAAGTTGGGGCCATTTTCCCTATAGAATATGGACCCGGCTGGTTCATATCCAAATTGTATTATAGAATATGGACCCACCCTAAAGAATTTTGAGACCAGGAGTAAAGTGTAAAGCGCTTTGAGCAGTCATAAGGACAGGATACTATGCTGTATAAGAACCTACCTTTACATACATGTGCTAAGACGGATGCAGGAGCAGTACCCGAGAGTATTGACAAATGAAGAATATATCCCTAACAATAAAGATATTATGAGACAAGAGGTGAAATAATGTTTACTAAGCTGTTGGCAATGTCTTGGTGCTGGTTGTCTGATTACTAGCGAGCAGATGTCTACGTAACTAATCACTTCATTGTGCTCATGTGTTCTCTTTCTTTCTTTGCAGGTTGCCATAAAAATGATAGATAAAACACAACTGAACGAGGATAACTTAAAGAAGATATTCCGTGAAATACAGATAGTGAAACTGCTGCGCCATCCACATATCATCAGGCTGTATCAGGTAAGTTTGTCTTCTCGTGTGTGCATGCATGCGTGCGTGCATAATACTGCATTGCTTGTCACAATTATGGTTTTGTTCCCACCTATGCATAGAACATCCTCATTTCCTAAATCCACGGTCCATCACTTGTACCCACAAGTACGGACATTCGTGTCTAGTGAATATTCCAGAATGTTCTCAAGAGCCAGTATGACGAGGAGTCAGAGATTATGTAGTGGTTAGAATAAACGGGCTGACAATGCACGGTTATAGGGTGAGATGGTGACGGAAATTTTATTAGCAACATGATAATAATAATCATTAATGGAGTGGTTATAATCGAGGTTGTCATCAGAAGATGGTCAGAATAAACAGACTTGCTGGCGGTCGCTACAGTCAGGTAGTGACACTTATTGGTGCATTGGTCTTGACACTTGGCTACCAGTGGTCAAGTGGTCGCTACAGTAAGGTAATGACACTGCTGGTGAGTTGGTGTTGACACTTTGCCACCAGCTGATCATTACAAACAGGTAGTAACTCAGCTGGTAGTTGGTATCCACACATGTCCACCAACTGGTTGCTACAGACAGGCAGCTAGTAGTTGTTGACACTTGGCCGCCAGCTGTCCAGGTTATGAATCGCACCTGTGTGACAGAGCCTGTCTGACTGTCATATTCTTCAGCACTGGTCCACTTTATGGGATTCATAAATAATGCAGGAGCACGCATTATTGCGCGGGTGCACGCACACATGCGCACGTGCACCCTCTCGCATGTACGCCAGCACTGGCCGCGCGTCGTTATCGCAGCACTTGGCTGCGATGACGTCGTCGCGTGTTGTATTGATCCGGCGTCGCAAGCGTCGTGTAATGGTGGCTTCCTGCTTGTCTCTTTAATTTGCACGTTGTGCCTGTGAGCTGGCTGTATGGCGGCCTTCAGTGCATTCCTGTGCACGTGCGGCGCACACATGTCGCGATGACGTCAATCTGCTCTCATCCGCGTTAATCTCGCCTGTTGAGTCGATAACGTTGATTTGTGCATCGACAGTGGCAATGACATTTCTTGGAAGTGCGTTCGTTGACGTTCCTGGCAGTGCCCAGTGTGTGATCAGTGTACAGGTGACACTGCACCCAGACAGTCTTCCTCTGTGCCGGGCAGAATGCTGCGCCCTTGCTTCCCTCCTTCCACTTGATCCCTTGTGGGATGAGGGCAACATCACCTGGTCCAGTCCGCCATCTCAACAATGCTTTCGCCACTATAGTTTCTACATCCCTAACCCTTTGAGATCTGTCTTCATACTATCTCCACCTTAAACCGACTCTGTCTATTTGTTATTTTGTATATAATGTTCTTAATACTAGAAGAAACATTGAAGGTACACTGCTTACCAAATTCTGTTTAATAAGCACAACATTTTGTTTACAGTTTGAATATTGCTACCAAAAAATTTTGTTAAGACCATTTATTGGCAGTATTGCAGAGGCAGGTGAGTCTACCTGCAATTGCCCTTTGATGTTCAGCATGTCCACATAGCTCCCACACAATCTTGACCTGATTCAGTGAACTTCTTGCCAATAATTCACACTCTGACATGAGGGATGATCCTGGGTAGCGGAACAGAAAACCTTGCTTGAAAACTTTTTATTTGGCAGCCATGATGTGTGTTGTTTTCCCAGTAAAATTATCCATGTCTGGCTTTTATTTACATGCTGGTTGCGGTCAACTGATTTGACTTGGTGATAAGTGACAGCATTGAACAAATCAGTTGCCTTGCATTGGTAGTCCCCTGAGTCACTACCAAGAAGCAGCGCTCAGCAAAGACGTTAACACAATTGCCTGATCATTGAACCTAGCAATTGTTGTTTCAATGTACCAAGACCTTACTAAGTTGTTCAGCATGTGGGTGGGGATACTCTTAAACCACTCATGTCGAGCACTAGACACAATTAGTCTCGTGGGGAGAGAGGATCCACAACTGTTTTGTGCATCTATGTGTTTCTGAAAAATACTGTTTAGTTTCCATTCTTCATAAATTACTTTGAGGACTTGCAAAAAATGTTGCATTATGACACCTAAAGTGCCACATAGGTTATGACACCTGAACTGCCACCTAGGGAATGCAAAGTTGCCACAGTTGTACAAAAGTCGATGTGATACTAAAATTTCATCAAACAGGGCCGAGAATGTCAGCTTTAATGATGTCGGTTTTGTGAGTGATACAACTTTGATGTTTTGACTTGATCCCTTATATATGCGAGTAGCCACAACAAAATATGACATAAACAGTGCTACAACTGACACAGTCTGGGAAGAAGTACGTAGTTATTCCTCCGTATACACACCCCAGGTTGTCGCAATGAGGGAAGGCAGGGAGGGGATATATCAAGCATGAGGACAGTTTTACAAGTGTCTGTTTTAAGTGTGTAGGAGTCAGGGCCACCAGGCAACACATTGTCGCACTTAAGCTCGCACCATCTTTGTGAGATGTGCACTGCCTACGATCACTGTCTGGTTTACTTGCTGATAAATCATCTGTTGCAGGCTAATGCACTCGGCACTAAGGTAGTCAGGCATTGTGCAGTGCGCAGTCACATTATCATGTGGCCGTGGCTGGGAGCCAGTTGATGTACATTGAAACTAGGTCGCTCCATGGCGCACACTCTGTGCACTTACAAGTTCACTAACAGACTCGAGGCTCCTACCACCAGCACACTCTTCGAATAATAACACTGCAGTGTTAATACTCACGCAATTCCATCTTCTGTAAACCAACATCGCAAATTCATCTGTACCAGGAAGGTGTAATTAACAAACCAGTTGCTGTCCAACGATAATACTGTATTTTGTTGCGCTATCGATGTGGCTGGTTTAGCCTTTCAGAGGTGACTTACGATATTAAAGAATTCTAACTCCTGCCCAATGAGCATATATTTTGAATATATTCATGTTTTGACAAGCAACAAGTACCAGACTATGTTATGTTTGCCTCGGGTCATACTTGCTTCAGTTTATACAACTGATTGGTTGAACCGTCTTAATAAACCTTCCTTACCCTTTGGCAATTCTTGATGGTGGTGTTCTTGCTAAGAACTGCTGCACATGTCAGCGATCAATTCTTTGGCATTTTATTCATTTCCATCAATGTGACATTTTGTCTGAACATGTTGTTTGTGGTTGTCTTCGACTTGCTGGCATTTAGCTGCTTGGCATTTTGATCAGCACACCGCTTGTAATATCGGGTGGGGCCTTTGTTTGCAATGCTCTTCAGCTCAGAGGTGCGTGTAATCACATGTCATGCTTCAGTTAGTTATGATCAGACTACCTGATGTGGTTATGCCAGACATATACTGCTAAAAAAATTGCGATCTATGTGTTTATTTGACATGCAGATCAGTTGTGCGATATAAAGAGGTCTACAATGTAGCAAAACTCAGTTGCATGTTGGTTTGACTAATGCAACATTTGTCGAGTTGATTTGAAAATGAAATTGTGACAGCGATGTGCGACCATGCATGATGCGTTGTTGTGCAGAGTCAGGCAGTGTACCCTAAACAACAGCAAAAAATTGAGTTGTCTCAGTGGCCGAAACATGCTGCTAGGTGCACGTGATCATACCAGATTCATGCCACAACCCCAACACCAGGGGCGTGTGCACAAACGTGTGTACAAACAGTTCGAGAAAACAACTTTAGGATCGGGTGGTGCGGTGGCGACGTGCCGGTGTGCACACAACTTCTGTTGTGCAGTACACCAGTTGTATAGAATCACGGGTGGTTACTCAGTCGAATAACTACGGAAAATTAGAGAGGTAGATCTCACATGTGCACAACCCTCACAGAAGCTGATGCCAGGTGTATATTTTGAAACTTTTGTTACAAGTCGTGCAAACTCACAACTCTCAACACAGTTTTAGAAATTGCATCTGTGGCGTTAGCAATTTAGCAGTAGGACAGCTGCTGTGGTCGTTGTGTTGTCATCTACATGTTCCAGTCACCACTGGTCAGTGCTGACCTCGGCAAGTAGCCATGACAGCTGCATGTATAATTTCACAGCCAGGGGGTTCAGTTGCTTGGATTTTGCCCAAGAATCCTCCATGATCTTCTGGGATGTTGTCCAAGAATCCTCCATGACCTTCTGGGATATTGCCCAAGAATCCTCCATGACCTTCTGGGATGTTGTCCAAGAATCCTCCATGACCTTCTGGGATATTGCCCAAGAATCCTCCATGACCTTCTGGGATGTTGCCCAAGAATCCTCCATGACCTTTTGGGATGTTGTCCAAGAATCCTCCATGACCTTCTGGGATGTTGCCCAAGAATCCTCCATGACCTTTTGGGATGTTGTCCGAGAATCCTCCATTACCTTCTGGGATGTTGCCCAAGAATCTTCCATGACCTTCTGGGATGTTCCCAAGAATCCTCCATGACCTTCTGGGATGTTGCACAAGAATCTTCCATGACCTTCTGGGATGTTCCCAAGAATCCTCCATGACCTTCTGGGATGTTGCACAAGAATTCTCCATGACCTTCTGGGATGTTGTCCAAGAATCCTCCATGACCTTCTGGGATGTTGCACAAGAATCCTCCATGACCTTCTGGGATGTCGATCGATGTCGATAACAATCCTTATATGACCTACACTGTCATCGCCCAATAATATCTTCTGATCCTCAGAGGATTTTGTCACCTAGAAATGATCCGTGAATGTGTGTCATTGCCCCAAAAATTAAATCTGATCTGCAAAGATGTTGTTGCCCAGAAATTCTCATTGACATTCAAAGATCAGTGCCATCTTTGCTTAAGTAGATTTACCGGGGATGGTAAAATTTTGAACATTGATTGAGAAGGCTGGTTTCTTGCTGTGATGCCAGTGGGATTCACTGGTTGTGCAAATAGTGAAGTTTCATCAATTGTTTTTTGTAAATGACATATAATAAGGTGTTTACAAACAAGTGAATAATACTTGTGGTCAGTCACACTGTCAATGGATGAATCATTTCACGGAAACAACTCAAAACAATATGTATGAAAACTAATTATAATACAGTATTACATTTAAACAACGTAACTTTGCATACAATAATTAGTATAAAGAAAAGTTATCAGAATGACACATTTCTACACATTTAAAATAAAAAACCAAGATAAGCTAAGGCATATAAAACCCAACAAAGAAAGCCCTCTGAGGTGAACCGGTGCATGCAGCTAAGTTACTTTTCATAAACAATCTTAAGTGATAAGATGTAGTTACTTTCAAACAAAAATGATAAAATGCTGCCAAAGGAAAATAAACTTATTATTACTATGTTGTGGTAGATACAAGGTGTAGGAAGACTTTGTTTACCAATGGCAAAGAGAATTAGAGAGGACATGATTGCCAAGTTCCTGTGGGCATGTCACAACTAGGTCTTTCTGTCCAGTCTGAATAACTGTCATACATCATTACATCGGACTTGTTTAATTACACTGGCCTTTCTGCTGTATGCAGTTAAATCTTCTCCACTTTCCACCTTGAGACGTTACAGCTGTGACAACGACGCAAATAAAACAACAATATAATGGACAGAAAACCTAGAGAAAGGCAGACAAGAGACCACAGCATGTATATATGTCTACGGCAGTGGTCCTTGCATTTTATGACAGTGTTTAATATCTCTATTATCTGTTCACTTATATATTTATACATGCCGCAGACAAAAATGCTATAATTCAGATATGGTTGACCATAATAGGTTTTATGCACGCTGTGTGTATGTGATTTATGTTCTTAGCCACATCACTGTTGACCAGTCTTCTTGCGAAAGGTTACTGCAAGTTATTATTCAAGATATTGTAAAATAGTTTATGCAGCTAAAGGAGCCATGTGAAAATTCAAACTGATTTAATAAAGCATTTCATCTAAATGCTTATTTAAGCTGCTCTTTATTCTTAATTAAGTGGTTTTATTTCATAAATCATTGGACTACGAATGAAAACGTCTTAAAGTTGTAATGGTAACAGTTTTCAGTTTGAATAGTGTGCATTATAATTTACATCAAATTATTAGGATTACCCTGGCTGCTGATTTATGTCTATTTAATACCTATTCAAATGTTTACAACAGCTGAATGCATTTTTGTGTGCGAGGCATTTCACGCCTAGTGAATTGAGTTTTTATTTTAATTATGAATATTTGATGACCTATATTCACCGGCCTATTAGTTGCATTGATTTACCAGTGAAGCGATATAGTAATTAATTTAGCCTGCATACTGTGCAGCTGGTTACATACCATAAATGTGCTTTGTAGACAAGAGGCAACGATGTTTTTTTTTGCACCTACGTCACTTGTTTACGATATCTAGGTTTAACAAATGACATTATATAGTTGCATACAATATTTTTTCTGCACACAAATCCTATTTTAATGTCACAAGTCAACACAGGATAATTATATCATTTGAATATTATAAAACTGACAAATGGCTTTATTTATACTCGTAATTTAATTATCTATGTATTCTCGTAATTGCATTTCAGGCAATGACATTATTAAAAACACACACGTGTATGTTTCCGCTTCAAGTTCAACTTATTATAACATTTGTTACAATGGTTGCCGTGAATTCAGGCAACATCTGTACACAGCAAAGTTTTTTAAAATGTCTAATTGGCCAAATAGAAATCATGTCGATCCATTAACGTTTTCTCTTGCGAGTTTTTAATTTCCTTATTACTGGGGCGACATAATTATTTGACTTGCACGTTTTCTAAATCATGTATGATTAATCTGGCAAATAAATAAGCTTTAAATATGTCACTGTATGTAGAACAGTATATCACTGTTCCGATGATAGTAAACATGTTTTAATAGTACGCAAATTAAATTTACAAGGGGCTATAAGATGAATGACGTCGTAATTTTGGACCCAGCTGCAGCATGTGTAGTAATGTCAGTAGAAGATGTATTGTCAAGTTATGCTACTAACACTGTTCAGATATTACACAAGTGGTAATACTGTAATGGCTGTTCGGACACCATATGTTCTCAACTATCTGACTGAAATCACAGTGTGTTCATGATGGTTTAATCTTGTCAAAGAAACCAACCTGTTAACTAAGACTAACTAATTGGTCTCTGATTACACAACTACACACATTAGCAGTTTATTAACAATGTCATGTGAACCTTATCGCTGCCATTCAGTAGACGGATTCTGTGAAATGGATAGAGTTTCCTTTGATCCTGTGTTACGTTGTGTGATGGACCGTTGTGTAAATCAACTTACAAAACAATGCCATGTATTAAGGTGTTATTGAAAGTGATTCTTGCTCATCACCTTAATACCCAGGATCATGGTGCCATGATAAAATATAATTGGCCTGTGTTTTAATGCGATGTAAGTTTTCTATCCTACCCTAACAGAAACTTATGAGCTAACTAATTGTTGAATGGATTGATGTTCTGTTTTTTTTATGAGAATCCTGACACCAGTTTTTCAACTGGAAACTAAGTCTGTCTTTGAATATTTTAAACGACTTGGTTTTCGTTGGCAGACTGACAATGCTGTTAGCATATGTACATGCTGGAGAAAGACTCCTGGTCCATGTTCATGACTAATTATGTTATGTTTACATGTGTATCAAACAGCCTGTATGATAACAATAGACTTGTATAGAGTCATGATGAAAATGTCCACGCTATCACAAACTGAAGGTTTGTTTGTTGGCTTGTTACAGGTGATGGAGACAGATCGAATGATCTACCTGGTCACTGAGTATGCAAGTGGGGGAGAAATATTTGGTAAGTGCTAGCTCTCTTCTGCTGTCATTGCTGGTGTACTTTGAAGGCTCATGTCATAGTTTATATCATATCACTTTACTATGTTGTAATTGCGTACGACTATATGGTGTATATGGTCTGTATCAAATGAACACGAGTTAAATCTGTTCAGCTTTTAAGTCGTCTGTGTAGCTGTATCACTGGATTATACAATACCCTGTGGATATTAATTGATGAGAGTCAGCAGTGATGTTTTTCTCAATCAGTCTTTGTTAGATTGAGCCAGATTTAACAACAGCTGCCATCCAAAGCAACAAGCATGTGGCAAGTGGACTTGCGAGTAAGGAAACCATTGGCTTCTCGAGAATACAACACCTTCTCTATGCATTATGAGAAGGAGTACTTTAAGATATATGACTTGGTTTCCTTAATCCCCCTTGGATCAATCTCAAGTCTTGTCATGCCTCTCCAAATAAGCTCATTTTCGTAACTAAGGCTCTCAGTTCTGGAATGAGAATTGTTGACACACTGTCGTGAATGTCAACATATTGACATTAAGAACAGTTGTATGCAGCATAGCACAGACATTACACGGTTCACATTTAATGAATACACCAGTAAATACAGCTTGAATCAATTGACATTCAGGTTTCTTGGAATGAGATATTTGACATCGTAATTACCCGAACATTGAGACACTTTTGGTATTGTTTCCGACTATTTTGACCAACTTGCTCGATCATTGTCTGGTGTCACATTTTTATGGGACAGAGTTCTTTGTTGGATAGAAATGGTTTAAGATTTAGAGTTCAAATTTCAAGTAAGTGTTACACCAGAATATCAATAAAAGTAAATAAATAATAACAAATTATGGTTGTTGAAATATATCCCACTCCTCATTGGTTGGCAAAATGTCCATTCGCAAAATGTCTTACGGAATTCATTTAAAGAGTATGACATACATAGAGAAAAAAAAGTTGGGGATGACAGGAAATTGCCAATGTTGGCTCCAGGCAAGGCAATTGTAGGAAATAAACTAGCATGAAAAGGTAACAGGACAAATGTTAGTTAACGTTATTTTTGTTATTATTTCAATTTTCGTACATTATAAAAGTACTTTTTGTTACGATATTATGTTGTTAGTTTCAAGTGTAGTATGCATTTATTGACTTATAAGTATGTCAATATTCAGATTAATAAACGTGTATCAACCCTAAGATGAAAAGGAGCAAACTGCCAAGAACTGAGAAAAATTACAATTATGACATTTTAAAAGAACTAATGAAATGCAGAAAGTAGAAGTGCTGAGAAAGAATTTGTCAAAATGCTTAATATGTTAAAAACAAGTATACATCCTTATATATATATATATATATTTAATTCCTACAAAATGTATTATTTTATTTCTAGACTATTTATTGATGCTAAAGGTGACTTTCTTTCTGTTAAATTTTGTCCTTTTTCCTGGCAACATCTGTTACTTTCCATCTGTTACTTTTGTCCTGTTACTTTCTTTCTGATTATGAGACAGGGCAGTGTCCTGTTCTCTTCCATACAGCCAACGTCTGGTCTTAACACATGAGTGTGGTATTTGGGACTACAACATTCAGACCTCTGCTGCTCTCTCCTGATAGCACACGCACAGCACTTTGTTACTTCCGCCCATGCAAAACAAAGTTGTCTCTGACAACCTTAAAAGCCAGATATATTTGCTGTGTCTTGTGTCACTGAACGGAGGGATTCAACGACTGGATCTGAATGTCAAAGGCCACGGCCAGTGTATCACCTTTTGTGATTTGGGATTGCCAGGTCACCATCTTTAGTGACAAAGCATTTTAATGTCCAGCGTTGATGTTGGTGTGTGCGACTGCTGAACAGTTTAGGGTATCTAGTGTTAGAGCTGAAATGATCCACTTTGAGTTAAAGCATTCCATGGTTGGTAGACATATAGCAAGCTCTGACGGAAGAATTGGCTGAGAATATTTTCAAGACAAAATTAGACTTTTTATTTTCTATTTGAACAAACTTTGTAAAGTTAATGGTTGTAGTGTTTTCTGGAGGATGATAAATGTAAATTATACGTTATATGGTTACTGTTGGTTAGTGTTAAATTGTTGCGGAGATTATTGTTGACATTGAAATTATACTTGTGGTTTATAAAACATTGTTTCCTGTCTTCATTTTCTTTCCCTGTTCAGTCTTGTTGACATAGTAATGTTATTTAATTTATTTATGCGTTTGGCAGTTCTGCAGATGTATTAGTGAATTTGACTGTTCTGCAGTTTACCTGCTCTACCATGATATTATTGTAACAGCTCAGTGCAGTTGCACTTTGAGAATGCGTTGAACTTTTATGTTGATTAAAGCCTACAACTAGGCCTAACGACTTTGTGTTATTACATCAGTTTAATCAACATAAAAGTTGCTCAAATAATATGTACTTGGGCAACTCCAATCGTGGACTCGCTGGCCTTCGGCAATCATTCTACTGAACAATAATCGGGCGACTACTTCGGCTCATTGCTATTGCGGTTCACTGCTACTATGGGTAGGCTACTCAGACCAGAACGTCTTGATACTGATCCAAACTCATCAGCAGCATCTAAAGAGTGGACGCACTGGTTGAAAACATTCCAAAACTTTTTGTCTGTTCTTCCTGCCGAAGGACTGGATAAACTTTGCGTGTTAACTAACTACGTTACGCCGAAGATCTATGAGAGCATCGCGGAATGTGCCACCTACAAAAACCCTATTGATACTTTGGAAGCTTTGTACATAAAACCTACAAATTAGATTTTCGCTCGCCACATCCTGGCTACACGTCGCCAACAAGCCGGTGAAACTTTAGACGAATATCTACAGGCTCTAAAAACGTTAAGCAAAGACTGTAACTTCAAAAGTGTTACTGCTGCTCTACACCGAGAGGAATCCATCCGAGACGCATTCATCAGCGGTCTACAATCATCATTGATCCGTCAACGCCTCTTGGAAAACAAGACGTTAGACTTAGCGGCCATGTTTGATCAGGCTAGGTCATTAGACTTGGCGAGAAGAATTTGGAGCTGTACTGTGCTCCACCTGTACCCTCATTCTGCCAGTGAACAAAAATCTGCTGTTGAGGAGGATTCAACTGATCGTTCTTTTGCGTCTGCCGCTGCTAACAATAAATGTTTCTTCTGTGGTAATGCTAGACATCCACGTGCAAAATGTCCTGCATGCGAAGCCATATGCAATAAATGTCAAAAGAAGGGACATTTCGCGAAAGTGTGTCACTCGGAACCTGTTTCCAAGGTTGCATCAACTGGGATGAATCCGCTGAATCATCCAACTATTGCATCTGTGACGTCTGTAACTGGCCCATCAGCGCTATCTAAAGCAATGTGTAAGGTTGGCTTATACGGGCTAGAAGTTGAAGGCCTGATTGACAGTGGTAGTACTGAGAGCTTCATTCATCCAAAGCTTATCAGACAAAAGTCTATAACGACTTACCCTTCGGACAATGTTGTTTCCATGGCTTCGGCGTCTCTCAGCTAAAGCGCTTGGGTTTTGTGAAGTTGACCTAACATTAAAGGGACGTGACTACAAAAACGTTCGATTGTACATACTTCCCGAGCTATGCGTAGACGTTATCCTCGGGTCAGACTTTCAGCAGCAGCATGAGAGTGTCACATTGAAATACGGGGGAGATCAGCCACCCCTGACGCTTTGCGGACTAACCACTTTGTGCGTTGATCCTCCAGAACTTTTCGCTAATCTGACAGCTGATTGTCATCCCATTGCTTCAAAATCGCGTCGCTACAGCTTTGACGATCGTAAGTTCATTGAAAAAGAAACTCAGCGACTATTACGTGAAGGGATTATAGAACCCAGTAATTCCCCCTGGCTTGCGCAAATTGTTGTCACAAAGGACGAAAATCATAAGAAGCGTCTCGCGATTGATTACTCTCAGACAGTCAACAGGTTCACGCTACTCGATGGGTACCCTCTCCCTCGCATCGATGAGACGGTCAACAAAATAGCTTAGTACCGTGTGTTCAGCACCATAGATCTGCGCAGCGCTTATCACCAGGTGCCCATAAGAAATGAAGACAAACCATATACGGCTTTCGAATCTGGTGGAAGCCTCTATCAGTTCACCCGCATTCCATTCGGCATCACAAACGGCGTGGCTTGCTTCCAGCGTATTATGGACTCGTTCATTAAGGAGGCAGAACTTGATGGAACATTCGCATACTTAGATGACATCACTGTTTGCGGTATGACGCAAGCCGAACACGATGCAAACTTGGAACGGTTCCTGAAGGCAGCTGAAATGAAGAACATCGTTTACAGCGAGGACAAATGTGTGCTCTCCACAACAAAGCTGAGCATACTTGGCTATGTTGTAGAGGATGGAGGTTGTACAGGATCCTGAGCGTCTTCGACCTCTACGTCAGCTCGCTATGCCTCACGACATGAAGTCTCTTAGTATCACGACAATGTTTCCGGCATCGAAGGAAGCTGAAATGGCATTTCAACAACTCAAACGTGATATTGAAGGATCTGTGGTGACTGCAATTGATGAGGCCCTACCGTTCGAGGTTGAGACTGACGCATCTGAATCGGCTATAGCTGCTACACTAAATCAGGCTGGACGTCCTGTAGCCTTCTTTTCTCGCATGCTTCTGGGGCCCGAGACACGTCACGCATCAGTTGAAAAAGAGGCACAGGCAATCATTGAATCAGTTCGTCATTGGAGACATTATTTAACTGGAAAACATTTCACTCTGAAAACTGATCAAAAATCTGTCAGCTACATGTTCGACAAACGACAGAAAAGTAAGATAAAGAACGACAAAATGATGCGTTGGCGCATGGAGCTATCTTGCTTCGACTTCGATATTATGTATCGTCCAGGAAAGGAAAACATACCTTCTGACACTTTCTCGAGGTCGTTTTGTTCATCTATAGGCACGGACCTTCGTCAACTAATCGAACTCCATGAGTCACCATGTCACCCTGGAGTGACACGTATGCTCCACTTTATGAAATCAAAGAACTTACCTTATTCGGTTGAAGACGTGCGACGGTTGACCAGCTCATGCAAAGTCTGTGCAGAGAGTAAACCTAGATTCTATCAGCCAGAAAACACGCATCTCATTAAAGCCACACAGCCATTCGAACGACTTAATGTGGACTTTAAAGGACCTCTGCCAAGTACTGACAAAAATCTATACTTTCTGACTGTTGTAGATGAGTACTCTAGGTTCCCCTTTGTGTTTCCGTGTGCAGACATGACTACGCCTACTGTCATCAGCTGTCTGTGTCAATTGTTTGCACTATTTGGAACGCCCGCCTACATTCATTCTGATCGTGGGTCCTCCTTCATGAGCAAAGAGCTTCTGGAGTTCCTAATGAGTAAAGGCATCGCTAGCAGCTGAACTACAAGCTATAATCCTCAAGGAAATGGCCAGACGGAGAGATACAATGGAATAGTCTGGAAGGCGATCACCATGGCACTGAAGTCGCGTAATTTGCCTCTCAAATGCTGGCAAATTGTACTGCCTGATGCGTTGCACTCTATTCGCTCGCTATTGTCAACAGCAACCAACGTGACTCCTCATGAGAGGCTGTTAAATTTTGCTAGACGCTCTACAACCGGAGGGTCCGTACCGACTTGGCTATGTACGCCGGGACCCATCTTACTCAAAAGGCATGTACGTCACAGCAAAGTCGAACCACTCGTGGACCAAGTAGAACTTCTTCAAGCGAATCCTCAGTACGCTCATGTCCGCTACCCCGATGGCCGGGAAACGACTGTGTCCCTCCGACATTTGGCCCCGACAGGCGAGTCGTCAGCAGATGAACGGCTACATCAACCCGAAGGAGTTCCCGCTTCTGTCGACAGTCCACGACGACCCGTGTCCATTGAAATTCCTGTTGAACATCCTGAGGGAGAAGGCGACCATCAGCTTCGACGTTCTGAATGTGTTCATCGAACCCCTGTACGCCTGGACCTTTAAGTGGACTAATAATGACTGTTTTTCTAGCAAGGGGAGAATGACATAGTAATGTTATTTAATTTGTTTATGCGTTTGGCAGTTCTGCAGATGTATTAGTGAATTTGACTGTTCTGCAGTTTAGCTGCTCTACCATGATATTATTATAACAGCTCAGTGCAGTTGCACTTTGAGAATGCGTTGAACTTTTATGTTGATTAAAGCCTACAACTAGGCCTAACGACTTTGTGTTATTACATCACTTGTTAGATCTCTATTTGAACACTTTTATGCAAGTTATGACCAGTAACAAATTGTGGGTCTGTTTCATCACCTGCACGTTATAATTTTAAATAAAATAGAAAGCCCTCCTTTGAAGAGTGTTTCATACACCTTCCATTACAAGATAAGTGTAAATGACTGGTATTGCAGTTTCTATATTAGGAAATTGTTATAATTATATTTTGTGTATATCAATTGGATTGTTGTTGGCTTGTAAATGCTTGTCAGCCCGTTCCCGATGTGAATGTTCCCAGCTTTCTTCTGGTGATTACCATCGACCCGCGACATGTTCACATTGTGACATGTAGCATGTTAATTTCTAATCACAAATCAATTGCCATGTCCCATTATGCTACAACCCGACTACCGAGATAAGCCCTGCAGTATCTGATGTTCATAAAAGATAATCAAGTTCTGATGTGGCATGACTGTATTTGTGCGGCTACTGCTAGCATGCTGTGTACGGTTGGAAACGGTACATTAAACAGACCCAATAATACTAACGGATGTCATATGTAAGACCTTGACAGCATCAAAACAAAGTTGGTGGGCGTGACAAATGACCTGGTTTAGTAGGAGGTGAAACAAGGACATTATCACTCATGTGAGCAGTCTGGGTCAACTGTTTGCGTTCTGATAGATGTTGACACACTCGTAGATAGGTACCAACTAGTTGCGGACTGGTTTGGCCTGATCGCTGGTCACATGGCTTGCTTCTCAATCACACACCGCTAGATTGACAGCTGATGAAGTGACAAGAAAAAAAGACTTTGATCTGTTTGGTTTCCCTGAGGCCATCTTTTTTTGGTTGACAGGGGCTGAGGAGTTATCTCCTCATGCGTGTTATATGTGCTTTAGTCAAAACAAAATAGCAGTATTGTTTGTGATAAACAGTGCATACTGCGAGTTACTAGGACACCACTACAATAGTCTGAGTCTAATGATGTGTTAATAACATGCTTATTTGTACTTTGGAATGTTTATGTAAAGTGGAATCAATGTATATAGGGCTTAGTCAGATTGTTCCATGAATTTGATATTCCTATATGTATATATATCCATGGTTACATAACACAGTGCTGTCCCATTGCGTACACTGTAACAAGTTGCCTTCAGTCACATACAGTCTGACATAATGCTTATATATATATATATATATATAGATAGATTGTAACGAGCGACATTCAGTCCTAATGCATGTAATGAACAGCCTTCTGGTTGTGGTTGTATATACGGCCTGCGTGGTTGTATGTATGGAGTGCATGGCTGACTGTCAGGGTTGTGGTTGTATGTTCAGCCTGCGTGGTTGACTGTCATGGATGTGGTTGTATGTACGACCTGCGTGGATGACTGTCATGGTTCTGGTTGTATGTATGGCCTGCGTGGCTGACTGTCATGGGGTTATGTTTGCATGTACGGCCTGCGTGGCTGACTCATGGTTGTCGTATGTACAGCCTGCGTGACTGACTGTCTTGGTTGTGGTTGTATGTATGGCCTGCGTGGCTGTCGTGGTTGTGGTTGTATGTATGGCCTGCATGGCTGTCGTGGTTGTGGTTGTATGTATGGCCTGCGTGGCTGTCGTGGTTGTGGTTTTATACATGTACGGCCTAATGGCTTTTGTGTTTGTATATACAGCCTGCATGTTTGGCTGTCGTGGTTGTGGTTCTATGACCAGGTAATGCAGGTATTGCATGAGCTGTGTATGGCCTGCATGACTGGCTATCATGAGATATCCATTGACATTGTTTGCCAACTTCGTGGGTATTCTGAAAATAAAAAATTGAATGAAAACCTTGTCATAGATGTTTTTGTTTGTCGTTTTGATTAGTGTTATTTGTTAGTTGGTGGTGTCATTTGCTATTGGTGTAAGCACCATAAATGAGTTGTTTTTGTTTAATATCGCACTAAACAGTCCTGTAACTTACCTGTTGTAGTTTAGTACTAAGACTAGTTTCATGAGAATGTTGTATTTGGACTGTTTTTTAGCATAATTAAGTGTCAACCAAATTTTTGTATTTCTATTATAGAAAGAATCCTGCAGGAGACTGTCTGAACAGAGCACTGAGATTTATATTCTCACTAATCATCTGGTGTGCTGTCTAGTAGTAGTGTATTTAGTGGGGATCAATGAGTCATAGACCCTCTTTTGACAATTTAACGAAATGTTTTCCTATCCTGTTGTGTAACTACATTTTAGCTTGGAAAATAGGGGATGTCTATGCTTGGCCCTCTTTGGTTACCCTTTTCTGAGGTGTTAGCCACTGCCTCTGTCCTCCGTCCAGGTAAACTGCAAAGTCACAGTTATAATTAGTGAAATATGTTTAGTAGATAATGTGAGTCATGGTCAGTAGAAGACATGAAGGTGGAAAATATGATATGTTGTAGTTGGCACATGTAATGAAAGTTCTCCCTAATCTTAGTTTGGCTTGCAGGTCCCAGCATTAAGTAGCAGACAGCCAACAGCGGGATAGTTTCATATAAACACTTGTCATTAACAAACTGACCAGGAATCCATTGGCACTGGACATCAAAATCATTAATACAGTTCATTGCACTGGCATTTAAGCTGAGAGTCAGACATAATAAAAATGTCAGAATCAGGCAAATCAAGTGGTTAACTGACTAGCAATAATGTCAAATTCAGCCAAAGTATGTCTACTATTAAAACAGCCCCCATCCTTAATGCATGACCACAACAGATATTTTCTTATAAAAACACCCATTTCCACAATACTTTAGATTTTACGTACATTACAGGTGTGAACAATATGGTTCCTTTCGGAGGCAGTCCCAGTGGCTCACCCCACTTTCTCCCACAATTCCACACTGCATCCTGCCGATTTAAATATTCGCACCACAGCACCAGCCATTTTGAGTAATTTTTTGTGAGCTAAAATTCTTTATTATGCCATTTATAGTCTGTTTTTCTAGATTTTGCTTTTGGAAACGTTTTAAAAACTGACAGTTTTTTTGTGATTTATAATTCTTCAGTTAGACAGTTTTTTCCAGCATGCCTATAATCGCAGCGATATGTTGTGGCTAGGTCAAGTTTTATTCAACAGAGATGAATTTACCGAACAATGTTGTCTGCAACACATGGTTTACTAGACAGTGTTTATATTGAGTTGATTTTGAGGGTAAAAATAACCACTAATTTTCCGTCAAATAACCTTGATTGAATGCGACAGTAAGTGCAGTTCAAAAGAATGATACCAGTAACAGTGTGATCTGTAGGATCAGTAACATGTGATCTATGATATCAGTAACAGTGTGATCTCTAGGATCAGTAACGTGTGATCCATGAGACCAGTAACAGTGTGATCTTTAGGATCAGTAACATGTGATTCATGATACCAGTAACAGTGTGATCTGTAGGATCAGTAACATGTGACCCATGATATCAGTAACAGTGTGATCTCTAGGATCAGTAACTGTGTGATCTTTGACACCAGTAACTGTGATCAATAGGGCCAATAATGGTGTGATCTGTAAGATCAGTAACGTATATGATCTATGACACCTGACACACAGTACTGTGTGATCTGCATGGCACAATTACGTGGTTCAGGTACCACCTTGATGTATTTAAAAAAACTATTTCTGTTATAACATCTTGAACACCCTAATCTTGTTCATTGACCTACAGTGTTCAGTTTTGTGTTGATATTGACAATAGCATAGTAGATGATAGACTGGTTTGTTGGAAATAGAAAACATGCACTGGGGAAATTAAATGTAGTGATCAAGTATGTGCCACAATATATAGGTTAGTGTATCCAATTAGTTATGTATGTATGCAAGATTGCTTTTAGATTTGTGTCATTTCGTAGAAAAGTATTGCATGTTTTGCAACATTTCGTACAGACAGTTGTCATATTCCAAGAATTTACGTTTGGGAATGTGTGTATGCCTGCATGTGTCCATGCATGCATGCTTGCATCTATATGCATGTATTCGTGTGCGCATGTGTATATGTGAAAAATGAGTTATCTGCTTGTAGTAGAAATTACTGATTGTTCGATCATGTTATGTATGACACAGACTGGTCTGTTATTTGTATACAAACATCACCAGACCATATTTACAGCCAGTACTGATTACACAGTCTAGCTTGTTTTGTCCCTACGCCGTTGACACAGTCGAGGTTCTGTTTCAGACCACCTGGTGGCGCATGGGCGAATGAATGAGAAGGAGGCTCGGAAGCGGTTCAAGCAGATCGTCGCGGCCGTTGCGTATTGTCACAAGCACGGCATCGTACATCGAGACCTGAAGGCCGAGAATCTTCTGCTTGATGCCAACCTCAACATCAAACTAGCAGGTGGGTGGAACATTGGGGCCCTCAACATCAAACTAACAGGTGGGTGGGATACTGGAGCTATGGAACAATGCTAGGACACACAGACAGAAGGCAGGAGGGGACAGTATGATGACACAAAGTGACAATTACAGTGGCACAGGTTGTATTTGGTTCTGGGAATTCCAGTAAACTTTTATGTAGGTTTGCACTAAATTAATACTACTGGGAGTTGTAAGTTGTAAACCACCAATACTGCAGAGTGTAGAAGCAGCTTCGTAACACAGAATCATTGCACTGTTGACAACATTGTAACAGAAATTTTGCACAGTGAGCAGTATGGTAGTGAAAACATATTGCACTGTAACCAGCGTTGTAACCAATATTTTAACAGACACCCACGTACGCGCATGCACAAACACATCCAACCACATGCACGCACGCACACTCGGGCACACTGCATGAATAATACTGCCTGGTACTGTTGACAATCAGGCTCCAATTCAGCTTTCGTATGCCTAGACAGTTGGTGAGTGTGCATAGATCTCTGGTGCGCACTGCACCGGGGATGAGACGTATGTAACGTAAACCATTTGCCATTCTCGCATTGCACAATAGTGCAGCGTTTAGCACTCAGAGGCAGTACGCCCAGTTTTTCCCGGCCACTACCTCCCAGCCTCCACACCTGTTCCCACCTTCCCTGTTCATCACCTGAGCACCCATCCAGGTTTGCCCCTCCGCGCCGAACATACACAAAAACGCGACCACAGCTGCCTCCGTTTCCTGCAACTGCGTATTTGCGCTCCATATCGCTACATCCAAACTGTCATTTCCGATTTCATGGAAATATTTACCCGGCATCTCCACAGCCCATCCTTGCTGGTGTGTTTTATGCCTGGATGGGCAACTGTTACAGTCCTAGTGACCTACTGTCTGTCTGGCCATTACAGTCGTGACAGATTTGTTTGCGCTGATGATGTGGTTATTGTGGTTGGAAACAAGATGAGTTGGTTTCAGTGGTTTTGGTTTGTCATAATTTTTACGGGATTAACCCCCTCTGAGTCGTGTCTGGCACAGAGCTCTATCCCACAGTTGTGTTAAGGTGACCACTTCTTCAACGGTTTCTAGAGAGCACTTCATTGACACATCACATGACCTGTCAGACAAACCCGCCATTACCTCACGATACTTATGTCAGCATTGAAAATATTATTCTACCATCTTGTATCCTGCATGTTTTTCCACGCTTTATTGTAAACATTAATCAATTTTACAATCATTCGTTTATTTAAAGGTAATGCGTAACACAGTTTGGCTAATAGCGGCATAAAACAGCTGCATTAATCCTCATCTGAAATGATTTACGGTATTTACATTTCATGACAGATTGTTAGTTGTCGTTAGGATGGATGTTGCGGCAGTGGCCTTACCCTATTCCTCCGTATGCCACACGCCTGAATGTGATACATGTAATACACTGGTAACTGGTACAGCAGCCGCCTTATCCACTTAACATGAAAAGAGAAGAATCAGCTTTGAGCATCGCTTTCTCGGGTTTCTTTTTAAGTCAGCATCATTTTAAACCCTAAAGTTGTCTGTCCTGAATACATAAATTAAGTATGGGTGGTGGGCTGATGTGCCGGGTCAGCATCTTTTATAACCCAGTTGCCTTTGTCTTAGAAGTCTCTCTTATAGGTTACTTTGATATTGCAACATTTCTGCAAGTTCTATGCGAATATTGATGAAATGTGGATCATAAATGGTGTTGTGGCATGAAGCATCAATACTACTGAACGTAGAGGCCAGTGACAACCAACTGTTATTCCAATCATTGACAGATCTTGTAGATAATTAAGTGTAATCTTTTTTGCATCATGATTAATTGCTGAAGTCAATGTGGATCAAACTTGTTTGTAAAGACCAGACCGGTGGTGACCAGAACGGATTAAATATATGTATTTAGACTTGTGTTATACATATTCACAGAGAGAAAGAGATATACCATTACAGTGAATAGCTTGCTGCTTTCATGAAAAGTCTTCGATGTTTTTCCTGTGCATTCAGAGAAACGTGATCCAGGGGTTATTGTTCACGTCATCGTTGTGTGGTGCTATCTACTCTTGGAAAGTCAGTCCTCTTCGACGTCCACTCCAGTTTCCATTGCTCCATCCTCTCTAGTTCAGTCATCTTGGACCTCCACTCCTGTCTCCATCCTCTCTAGTTCAATCCTCTTGGACCCCCACTCCAGTTTCCATTGCTCCATCCTCTCTAGTTCAGTCATCTTGGACCTCCCACTCCTGTCTCCATCCTCTCTAGTTCGGTTATCTTGGACCTCCACTCCAGTTTCCGTTGCTCCATCCTTTCTAGTTCAGTCATCTTGGACCTCCAGTCCTGTCTCCATCCTCTAGTTCAGTCATGTTGGCCTCCACTCCTGTCTCCGTTGCTCCATCCTCTCTAGTGCAGTCATCTTGGACCTCCTAGTTCCACAAGTATGCTGTGGTTATGTTATGTACTTCCACAGAAGGTGGGCCCCACAGTAATTAATTATGCTGTATCTAGCAACGATCTTACTTGGAATGGGTTTTCCACCCATTTGCTCACCTTGTTTCTCAGAAAATCCAACAGTTACCTAATCAATTAGCTTACTTTGTAAGCATGTTGGTAAACAAACCAATTTAACGAGTGCTCAGTGACCTCATCCATGTGTTCTAGGGTTAATGACTTCTTCGTAATAAGAGCAAAGACCACAGAATGGTAGTTCTAGTGAAAGGGAGAAACCAACGCTAGAGAGGGGAGTATAGCGGAAGGGGATCCACAATTGGTTACTACCATTACATGAAGGGTATTCACATTCTGATCGGTACGTGGACATAGTCAGAAACTTAAATAATATTTTGGTTGAAAAATTAATTGTAGTCTTTGTGTAAACAAACAGTGACAAGATAGAATAATTATGGAAATATTGCCTAAGTATTTTCCAGATAGGTTTATGGATGATATTTGTTCCTATCGGCATATTATACAGTCAATGTGTTTGTTATATTGTCGCAGTAGGCAGTTCATGATACAGGCTGCAGTGCATTGTGGGTAAACTCAGGTGGGTTGTTATGATGGCGCAGTAGACTACGATGCATGCTGCCGCAGATTAGCGGTGTGTAAATCGAGTGTAAAAAGCACAGTGATTGGAGGTAAAAAGAGACGACAGCTAACGAGCGTGGATGCTCGGAGCCTTCGTCAACAGGAGGCCAGCGTGTCTGCCTCTCTCTGGCCCCACCAGTTGATGATCTCGTGCACAGATAGAGTGTTGTGGTGTAGAATTGTGTCAGTGTTGGTAGATTGATGTCTTCAGCTGGCTGCTCGTGTTGCCCGCCTCAAGTGGTCCATACCATTGCCATGCGCAAGTGTAAAAACGTGTTGATGGCACTGTTCTCCCCAGCCCCTCTTGTCTGGCTCCATCAGTCACATTGGACTGTCTCTCACACTCCACTCGTTTAATCGCACTGTCTCTATCTGTCTGTCTGACCTCGTACACGTGTGTGTGTGTGTGTGTGTATAGTTACCTAGTCGGTTTGTTCATCAATATTGACAGTTGTGTCTGTCTCTGCTGTCGCAAGAAACCACGTTCTCTGAAACCTCCTGTAATTCATGCGCAACGAACATGACATGATCCAAGCCTAGGGGCAGTATATGAACCAAACATGACATGATCCAAGCCCTGAGGCAATGCATGCACTGATCATGATGTGACTCAGGCCCTGAGGCAGTGCATGCACCAAACATGACATGACCTATATTTTTATTCGTTTGGAAGAGTGTCAATGAAATACCTGCCAGGTAGACCACCAGGTAGACAATATACAGCCAGGTAGACACTAAATGAGGGCAAAGTGTAAATCCTGAGCCACAAACATATCCACTGTCTTTGAAATCGTGTGGAAGTAAGATATTAGAGAAAAACGAGCATGAGACAAAGTGTGTGGTCAGACTAGGTAGGCTAGGTAGACTAGGTAGGCTAGGTAGGCTAGGTAGACTAGGTAGGCTAGGTAGACTAGTGCAAGGTAGGCCATGTTGAGAAGATCCTGGTTAGCAGCTGATGACACAGATCTCGTGTGTCAAGGTTACATAACTCACAAACACCTGTCATGCGCCATACACGGTCAATAACATCATAAGTCAGCCATCTACATCTGACACAGCACGGCCAGGCTGTATTTTAGTGTTGTGTTATTGATGTTATGTGATGTTACAGAATAATGCCGTGGTTCCAGGTAGCCAGCAGTAAGTGTGCAGCGTTGAGATTGTTTTATACCTGTCACTGAAATATTCTCTTGTCTACTTGAGATTAGGTCGTGCACTGGCACAATTGTTTGAGACCTAGCTGAGGCAGTAATGCTGTGATTTCCATCTCGGTGAAGAGCGCAACAGTTATTTTTGTACTACGATGACATTGCCTGTTGCAGAAAACTGATCTCCATGTTCGAGGTTAGATCATGCAAATGGCACGATTTGTAGGGAATGGTTTGCCATGACAGTAATACGGTGTGTGCATGTTACCTGCCCCGGTGTGTGCATGTTACCTGCCCCGGTGTGTGCATGTTACCTGCCCCGGTGTGTGCATGTTACCTGCCCCGATGTGTGCATGTTACCTGCCCCGGTGTGTGTGCATGTTACCTGCCCCGGTGTGTGTGCATGTTACCTGCCCTGTGTGTGCATGTTACCTGCCCCGGTGTGTGCATGTTACCTGCCCCGGTGTGTGCATGTTACCTGCCCCGGTGTGTGCATGTTACCTGCCCCGGTGTGTGCATGTTACCTGCCCCGGTGTGTGCATGTTACCTGCCCCGGTGTGTGCATGTTACCTGCCCCGGTGTGTGCATGTTACCTGCCCCGGTGTGTGCATGTTACCTGCCCCGGTGTGTGCATGTTACCTGCCCCGGTGTGTGCATGTTACCTGCCCCGGTGTGTGCATGTTACCTGCCCCGGTGTGTGCATGTTACCTGCCCCGGTGTGTGCATGTTACCTGCCCCGGTGTGTGCATGTTACCTGCCCCGGTGTGTGCATGTTACCTGCCCCGGTGTGTGCATGTTACCTGCCCCGAGCACAAACCTGCTGACCTGCTGTAATGTTATCCTTGCTACAGCCTTGATCCTGTTTCAACTTTCCCAGCTGTTCACCGTCTAGGTCTACCAAGACACGTCTAAATCATAGACTACGTGGATCAGTGCTACTGTAGTCTGTCAGTGCTGGCCTCGTTGTAGATCTAGGGACTGGAGCATTGGCGTCTCTACCTTTATAGCTCCCAGACTACCAGGATAGATAGCAGGCTGAACTGTGTCATGTATACTGCACAGAAATTTCTGGTTTGGATAGGGTTATGTTGCGTGGATGTTTATGTCATTAGACCATCAAGTAATTGTATCTAAGGACATGGTTATGTTGCTTGGATACTTGTATCATTGGGCCATCAAGTAATTGTTGTAGTATCTAAGGACATGGTTATGTTGCTTGGAAACATGTATAATTGGGCCATCAACAGGCCTTGACATTAACACTGGCCCGATGGCCCAGCGCCTTTTTGGAAGCTGTCGGGCCAGTTCGGGCCACCAGTTCTTATATTTTACTGGTCCGATGGGCCACAGGTTTCCGGTTCCCGAATGCCGCCGAGACAAAGCGATGGTCACGGCACGACCGCATCAGTTATCAGATGCAGTTTGCCAGAATTCTTAGACCCGACTCAGTTATAGGACATTGTAAACATAACGTAGATACTAATTCTGATCAATAATGAGTCCAAACTCCAACACTTATCATGCGGACGACGGCATGCAAAGCCATCGAATAAATTTTCTAACCACCGGCAGCGCAGGTTTTTATGACGAGAGACGCCATTTTTTAAGTTCCGCCGCATCCCTGAGACACACTTAGTGCGGTGGTTGGAAGCTGCCTCGACTTTAGAGTTATGCACGCTTTTTCTTCTCTAGATATATGAAAGGAATACAGCTTAAATCCAAATTTAATTAGTGACTAAAGTGACAGAAACCAAATGTAACACTGTGTCAGCAAGGGCAAGGTGAAGGCCTCTTATTTTGGGTTGTGCCACCTAGTGAATGAACCGTGAAATAGTCTAATGCCTTGATTGACCTGTACATGAAAGCAGCGTCAACTCAACTAACGACTCGGACTGACTAGCTATCGTCACACTGGCCACACTTTATTTAAACTTGGCAAATACTGTATATATGCATCTGAGTACACACTTAAAAAGAACAGTATTACAATATTGTTAGCTTTGTACATCTCACTAGTATAGTAACTTCTAATAACTTTGTTGGTAAAATTATTTAAAAAAAAGACTACCCCGGTAATCATGTTTTGCACCTCAGAATGAGCGTAATTTTGACGGTAACACAAAATCCGGGCCAGTAACTTTCATAGGCGAGCCACTAACTTTTTTAATCTACTGACCCCTGGATAGCATTGGGCCATCAAGTAATTGTAGTACCTAAGGACATGGTTATGTTGCTTGGATACTTGTAGCATTGGGCCATCAAGTAATTGTAGTACCTAAGGACATGGTTATGTTGCTTGGATACTTGTAGCATTGGGCCATCAAGTAATTGTAGTACCTAAGGACATGGTTATGTTGCTTGGATACTTGTAGCATTGGGCCATCAAGTAATTGTAGTACCTAAGGACATGGTTATGTTGCTTGGATACTTGTAGCATTGGGCCATCAAGTAATTGTAGTACCTAAGGACATGGTTATGTTGCTTGGATACTTGTAGCATTGGGCCATCAAGTAATTGTAGTATCTAAGGACATGGTTATGTTGCTTGGATACTTGTAGCATTGGGCCATCAAGTAATTGTTGTAGTATCTAACGGCATGGTTATGTTGCTTGGATACTTATGTCATTGGGCCATCAAGTAATTGTTGTAGTATCTAACGGCAAGGTTGTGTTGCCTGGATTCTTATGTCACTGAACCTTGAAGTATTTGTCAAATCTAAGGTCACAGCAGTACAGTGACACAATCGTTCCTGTGGTTAGATCCTACTGGCAGATAAATGTTGCACTCAAACTTGGCAGTTGCCATCACTTGAGAAGTATAGGGGGTCAGATATGACTTGCATCCTGCTTAAAAGGACTGTGTGCATTACCTCCTTGCCATAGTGTACTTGCTCACCCTGTTCAATTCTCTAAGTGATCAATTTACAACTTTTATGCACTTTGAAATCAGGATGTTAGGATTCTCTGCGGAGTCGATACTAAACATTCCCAACACAACAGCGGTACACTTCATAAGTCTACAAAGCGTCGGTTTAACCTTTCACCGACTAAACAGAGAAGCCACAAAAATGCACGCTTTGTGTTGTGTCAGCAATAACATGTGTGTTCACCTGTGCACAGCCAGTCGGTGCCCTAGAAGGCAGACCCACGAACGGACTCGACAAGAACTGCGTAGCCTCAAGTTAATTAGCAAGCGTGTGTGTGCCCACGGTTGGCATTAATACCGCTGCAAGGTACTGGGCTTGTCTACGCGGCTGCACAGACGGCCTTTGTGAATTCAACCATCTACCTGGCGGCAGTTGTCGCTGGATCAGATATCCTCCCCAGCTCAGGTCCCGGTTGTTTGCTGCAAGGGAAGACGAGACGTCGAATCAGCCGGTGACTGGGCCATTTAGTGCACACATGCTCTTTTCTTGCCTGTCTAATTATGACTTGGCTAATTACTACGTCTCTGCCTCTTCCTGTTATGAGACGGTCACGCACAATATATGCTATCATGCATTTCAGACATGCCCCAATTTTGTTTGGTTTAAATTTTGAATTTTTACTGGAAATTCTATATTGATACATATACCGTTTTTTTCTTTGGTTAAATGGCCTAATTGGCTCCAATTGAGTGTTGCCATCTACCAGGCTGTGGAATATGCCTACATCAAACTAAATCCTCTCGCATTCACCATCCACTTTCCATAGCTGCATATTTACTTATGATGCAAGTGTCAAAATTAGTTATGGTTTCATTATTAAGGAATTGGTAGTTCTTGTTTTAATTTTTTAATGAATACAGGTGCATTGTCACGGCATTGTATTCCATTCATTTTAAACAAATCTATATCAAATTTTATTTATACAGGATTCTGCCATATTTCTTCAATTGAGTACAGGTAATCTGTATGAAATGGCTTAAAGAATCCAGATCTAACATCCACTTAAAAGGAACAACTTTGAAATCTTCCTTCTGGCATGTGCCCTGTTTATGTACCCCTGGATATAAGGAACTGCCTGACCAAATGCCAACATGTTCCTGAAAGCATACATCCACTGTATTGAGAACATTCTGTATTTTGAACATCTTTTGATGGTATGTAAAGAGAGTAGCTGTGATCTCCATGTGATGATGTGGCTAGTGTCGAATTCTTCCATATAAGGACATAATCCCACATCTGGAGCATTGTCAGACCGATGTGTGACAACATGAACATGGTACATATTAAAATAATTAAAGTTAGGTAATGTCTGGAAAAATGCCTAAACATCAAGAGTAACGAGTCTTCCCATTGGTTGCCTCGTGTGACAGCATGGACACTGAAGATGACCGAATTGATTGTGCTTTATCCGAGTCGGTCAGCCCAACAAGGTGCTGCAAACTTAGTGGCATTAAACAGTCAAAGTGATTGCATGGGCCGTGTGAACAGCAATTCAAGTCAGTGTGACACTCGTGTCTACTGCGGAAGCCTGGTGCATTCAGAGGATTATCTAGTCCATGCATGGCAGGATAATCCCAGATAATCATCTGCTTAATGAGTAGCCCGTGTTGATTGTTGTGTGATTATAAAGTTGAAAGCAACACTATGGATTAATTGAATTAAGACTTAGACATTAAACGACATTTAGAGAAATACGAAAATGTCAAACTAACAGGTTACATGTGTATGATTACGATTAATGTGATGTCGTTTTATGATTACCTGGTGTAGAATGACAAGTGCACTAATAAACTATTGATGTTTATTAGAATGTTGATGTGTATTCAAGATTGCTGTATTCTGTATGCTTCAGTTCCGCCGCATTCACTTAGACCAATTCTAGAACTAAATGTGTCTATTTTAATGCACATGTCAATTATTTATCCTCAAAATGTCAGTGTCTCTTGGGGGTGAGGTCTATTGTCATGTAATCTATCCCTCGAAAGTGCAGTTATGCATTAATTATTGGGCATTTTGGGGGGGACAGTCTAGTACATTCCAGTTATTGGATATTTGATCTAATTCAACAGAAGTTTGATGTCCTCTGTCAATGCGTAAACATGTGTTTTGCTTTAGATTTGCTTTAATTTAGTTTCATCTCGGTGTGTTTTCACTTTTGGATACTTTTCATGTCATGATTAAAGGGTAAGTAAATAAACATCAATAACAGACACATTTTATAATAGTAACTTATAGTACGCGTAAAGGTTATATGTAAGGCAATCATTGTTAACTAGCTAGCTTACACCCACCTGCGGAGCAACAAGCCACTTGTTTACATTGGCATACGTAGGAGAAACATCCTTTAGAGTAGCATATAAAACATGTACGTAAATACAGTGGAGCCTCTCTATCAAGGTCACCTTTGGAACTGGGGGCAAAAGTAATGATTAGCAAGGTGACCATATTTGCAGGACTAATATCCTATACTTTTTGTCAAAATAATTTGGGACTGTTCTATGGTGACCTTAATTGCGAGATGGCTGTATTACCAAGGTGATTGTAATGTGAGGTTCCTCTGTAATTCTAAATAACAATTGTTGTGCTTTCTGAAAAAACATCGCCAGTTGGTAGATGAGAGGGCTCTGGTTCAATTAAACAAATGAACGTAGAAAGAGACGAGTAAAACCTGGCACCTGGGAGGAGATGCACGCACAATGTAGCAATGTTAGCAATGTAGCAATGTTAGCATAGTAACATACAGACGAATACTTGTAAAGTTGTTGTGTGACTTATAGGACTGCAACGTCCCGACCAGCCACTGCTTGCAACGACAGTGTCTGATAGGGGGTGTCACCAAGTGCTTTGTGACGAACTTGGTGAAAGGTGGTGACAGGAGTGGACACTGGTCATCTGTTTCCAGAGTAGTGCTGCCTGTAGTGTGATGTTGCCTGCAGTGTGGTGGTGTTGTGTGTTGCAGACTTTGGCTTCAGCAACCACTTTGAGCCGGGCTCCCTGCTCAAGACGTGGTGTGGCAGTCCGCCCTACGCTGCCCCAGAGCTGTTTGAGGGCAAGGAATACGACGGGCCTAAGGTCGACATCTGGGTAAGTCAACTGAACATCCCTTGGACACCCCTCTGGGTGTCTCCCTCAGTCATTTGTCACTTGCCACTGTGAATCGGGTATTAAGTCGCACAGGTCAGTTCTGCTCAAGAGGCAAAAATGTTTGTTTAGGTCACATCCAGTTAAGGTGGTAGGATTGCCTATGGCATGCTTGTTTTTATTTAAATCAAATTAATAAGATAAAATTAAATTAAATTCTCAGACAATGCCTAACACATTAAACAATACTCCAGACCAAAAGAATTGATCTTTTATGTTGTTTAGTGATATTTAAATGTGTTTAAAGACAATTAAAAAATATGTCAAAAATCACCCTAAATGGCATTTCATTTTGAGAAACTCCCCAAAAGACAAATTTGTATGGTTGTAAGTACAAATATGTTATTGACATTCGTATGTTTTTTTGTAAACAAATGCATATTAAGTTTGATACAGCTTCATAAACATTTTGTTGCAGTGTTGAAAGACAGCAAAAATCTGTACTGCATTTTTTGGCACGACCCCTTCACCAAACATAAAACCATCCAGTGCAATTTTGGGTAAACACAAGTAGCGTTCATATGCCAAGTTATGGCTTTGTAAGTGTTGTAGTTTTTTTTTTAAAAAGTTACATTAAGTAACATTTCCTGGTTCTTGCTGATAACACAAGTGTCACCAGATGCTTGTTTTTTGCTTAGAAATGTGACTTTTTCACTGGCATGTGGTTTATTTCAACACGATTTGACAGACACTTCTATTATTGAGATTTCCCGCCAAGTTGTCTAATGATATTGGGTTAGGAAGGGCCACGTGTTGAACTTATTGTGGTAGACAAGATTGATTGACACCTGCTGGGGTCAGTCACGTGTCATTGCAACTGCCCTTGGAGGTCGGGCATTATTGGAGAATAAACAAAACTACTGCCGGTATTTGGTGATTTGACAGTGTGATGCATTTAGGTAATTGTAATACAACATAGTGGCATGAGAATAACCAGACTATAGTATTATTATCTGCATTCATGGTGAACGAATTTATGTTTGAACTGGACTGACTGCACACGTGAGCACACGTGTCACTATGGAAACATCGTCAGTTTCCAAGAATCTGAAAAGGGACTTTCCACAGACACCCTAAAAATACTAGTTTTTATTTAAAGGACGGATTGGTGACATATGGCGCTAGTGCCTTGGATTTTTTAAGAGTACACATGTTCCTACTGACACCTACTAATGTTCTATGAAGAACAAAATAAACTTACATGATACCCATCCCAGCTACCTTAATTTTGTGATAAAATAATATGATAAATGCATGCTTTATAATCTCATATTTCAATGTCCTTGACAATTAATTCAAACTAATAAAATTCATGCATTTACGAATCCATCAATTAAAAACAATAGACAATATGAGTCAAAATGACTTCATTTACGAATCCATCAATTAAAAATAGTAGACAATATGAGTCAAAATGACTTCATTTACGAATCCATCAATAAAAACAATAGACAATATGTGTCAAAATTACTTCATTTCTCAAAATGTAGTTTTTTAAGTTTGCAATAAATCGGAAACTACTAAGATATTTCAACAAATGAAGTATCGTTTTAAAGCTCATGATTTGTGGAATCCAAAAGGTATACAACCTACTTCCGAATGTTGCAACTTAACACCCACTTTGCTGTGGCAGGGCACATTTTCAACTAACAGTGATATGTGGACACAGTGCTGAGGCACGTTTCATGAAGTGTCGGTACGAGAAGAGGTCCATACGGTGACATTTCGCATAGATTATGGAACTCCAAACAATCAGGAAGACAGAGCATTGCCCACAATTGTACGTAACTGCATAATGATTCTTCCTATTCAGGTTCATCCGTATGAATGCATCATGAAACCGGCTGCTGAATGTTTTCATTGTTAGAGTACCTGCAGACATGTTTGTAGTACTCCGATGACATGTAAATGGACATCTTGCTGGGTTGTATCTTAGTGTTCATCAAGAGAGTGCCACTATAAACTTGTAGGTGAGGACATAAATCTCGCAGTAAGTATGTCTCGTGCATGGCTGAAGATGTCATTAGTGTATGAGACATGAAAATTACTAAACGCGAGTGAAGATGAGCCAGCGGTATCCATTGATTGTTTCCTGAGAGGTGCTGCGAATGACATCAGTGACAGGTGTACAAGACAGTTCTCCGGAAACATTCACAGAATATCATTACACCACAGAAGATCAACTATTTGCGCAACTGCTGCCTATGCACAGTCTAACTCGTTCTGTTCGTTGTAGATTAATAATCAAATAACAGGTGTATGTGTTGCTGTTGTTTGAATCGTTTGTGCATTGGTGCTGGTGTGTTCACTGTGTGGAGTTTGTGTGTTCACTGTATGGTGCTGGTGTGTTCACCGTGTGGTGCCCATGTGTTCACTGTGTAGTGCTTGTGTGTTCACTGTGTAGTGCTGGTGTGTTCACTGTGTGGTGCTGGTGTGTTCACCGTGTGGTGCTGGTGTGTTCACTGTGGTGCTGTGTTTGCAGAGTCTTGGAGTGGTGCTCTATGTGCTGGTGTGTGGTGCCCTGCCCTTTGATGGCACCACGCTGCCGAGTTTGCGCAGTTGCATCCTCTCTGGCAAGTTCCGAGTGCCATTCTTCATGTCAACAGGTATGTGCAAGTAGACAGGCAGGTAGACCAGTGTAAGGCCACCAAGTAGACAGCCAGGTAGACAATATACTGCCAGATAGACTACCAGGTAGACAATATACAGTCAGGTATACAGCCAAGTAGATAACATATAGCCAGGTAGATAGCCAGGTAGACACTAAATGGCCAGGTAGACATCCAGGTAGACAATAAATGGCCAGGTAGACAGCCAGGTAGGCAACATTCAGCCAGGTAGATAGCCAGGTAGACACTAAATGCCAGGTAGACCAGCAGGTAGACAATATACAGCCAGGTTGACAGCCAAGTAGACATTAAACGAGACTAGATACAGCAATGTATAAGAACTTACCTTTACTGTTCTTTAACCTGCCCTGTTGTGTCGTGCAGAGTGCGAGGACCTGATTTGTCACATGCTGGTATTGGAGCCGACACGTCGACTCAGTATGCGTGACGTCGTCAGTCATCGCTGGATGCGAGTTCCCGGTGATGACCTCGAGTTCGACAGTCTCGTTCGTGAGTCACTAGACACAAGCGACACCGACGATGACATTTGTCTCAACCAACTCGTCCTGCAGCACATGAAGCAACTAGGCATCAATAGAGAGAAGACAATAGAGGTGGGGATGGACGACAGCATATTTTGTTATTGCTAAAAATAAACATGGTAGGTTTGTTGTGCTGATCATTTTGACCCCTAACCATAAATCATATGATAGTTACTTCTCCTTCCCAGATTTGTATGGAGTGCATAGTTAGCTGTATTTCGATGTTTTGGAACAGTTAGTACGTATCTGTCGCTTCTCCAACGTTTGACTATCATCAGTTGTTTTAAACACATAGTCTCCATTTCGGAGGAGTACAGATGAGTTGTGATACTATGCAATGTCTTTAGATTTGTTGGGTGTATTATGCATTTTATAGGTGGCTCAAAAAACTGAGAAAGTCATAATGTAACAATTTATGTTACTATATTTATGTGTGCATCACCAATATTGCTGCACCTGATGTGATAACCTTTCCCCGATGTGACAGTTTTTCCCTGGTGTGACAGTCTTTTCATGATGTGACAGCCTTTCCCTAACGTGGCTACCGTTCTTCAATGTGACAACCTTTCCCGATGTGACAACCTTTCCCCTATGTGATAACCAGTCCCCATGTGACAACCTTTCCCAGATCATGGCCTGATGTGACAACATTTCCCCGATGTGACAGCCTTTCCCCCAGTGTGACACCCTTTCCCTGACGTGACAACTTTTCCCCGATCTCACAACCTTTCCCCGATCTCACAAGCTTTCCTCGATCTCACAACCTTTCCCCGATGTGTTACAGAGTGTCCAGGGCAAGGAGTTTGACCACCTGAGTGCCATGTATCACCTGCTTGTGGACAAGTACCGTAAACACAAGGGGTTGTCTCATAAACAGCTACCCACAAACACCATCAGCACAGCGAGTCTTCCCCTTATCACACGCACCGAGCGCCGCTCCAGTATCACCACGGGAGTGGGTAGGTGGAGCCACTGGGCCACAATTAATTGTTTTTGCAAGTTGTCAGATTTTATCTTTGAAAGTCCAAGTGCATGAGTACAGTATCTTCCGTGAAAGCCCAGCAATTGTTGTTGTTATTTCCAGGTATTTGGCGTATAATATCCAGAAAATAATATATATTATAAGGTCAGATGTGCTCTTGACAGGCTGAATAACATACCTAAAATCTGCAGTGCAATTACTTGTTATTTAATCCCGTTGAGTTTTCATTTGCAATTCAACAATAGGTTCACTGTTCAGTCCAATTTCTGCTTGCATTGAGGACGTTTTGTCCTTGTTTTATTTTTCCTCATTGCCAACATCACTGAGAATGTTCCCACATTGCCAATGAATTAACATTTTGAATTGTGTAAAACTGCCACTGAGACTATTTTGAAATGCTTTTTGGTAAAAAAATAATGTTGACAGCATCTGTCAGTTTCTATTAATACCTATACCGCTGCGTTGACGAGTGTTACTGATGATGCAGTGGAACGGGTTGAAGTACCAGTGGAGGTGGTTGTGAGAGAAAGTGCAAGCGTACCCGCGTCGCCACGACGACTCAGTCCCACGTTCCTGCCACAGGTAGGTGGAGCCACTTGCCACTCTGATAGTTGGTTCTAGGTTCCAGTTGCTCTGACCCTTGGAGATGGAATCAACATTAATGTTGTCTTAGACGTTGACACATAGTATGTCTTGGGGGGACATCTTTAATTTTTTGCCTCAAATTCTGGTTTATTTTATTTTGTTAACATAGTTGCTGTTTTGTTTAGCATTGTTAGGCAAAAGAATAATTAATTTTTCAATCAACTGATATGGGGACATACTTTATATGAATGCAAACATGTTTGCATTATGGTAGCTGAACAGGAATACTATGTTATGGTTTCAGCATGAAGATTAACTTTTTTTCACACGTCAATACTAGTTGAATGTTGTAACATTGTTATATAGTAATAATAATAATAATCTTTATTGTTTTGCAATGATCAGTACAGAATTATGGTAAACGTCATATACTGATACTTTATGAAACAAATTCATCACTAAGCTGTGATGTGATTGGTTCTCACAGATGGAAGAGTTCATGAACTCAGACTCAGACACAGAGGAACCATCTCCGGAAGCTCTAGTTCGCTACCTGGCCATGAGGCGGCACACGGTTGGCGTGGGCGACTCTCGTCTCGAGGCGCCATGTGACTTGCGCATTAAACTCGCCCACCACCAGGCGGCAACAGCAGCACTGATGCGACCAATGCTTATCTCTCCGTCCAACTTGCTACAGCAAACAAACCTGCCACAGGTGCTCACACCGCCCTCTGGTGACGACGTGACGAGTGCCGGTGGCGACAGTGGCTTCGTTCAGACATTTTCATCACCGTCGGGGTCATCGACCTCAGGCCAGGACAGTCATCTGTTGCAGCCCCCACAGCTGTACAGTGCAGGTGAGCAGGGAGCAGCACCGGGACTAAATGGGGGGGCAGCAGGGCGGTCAACTTGGTCAAATTGGAGGTCCTCCTCAAATGTTGGTGGGTCTGCCAATCTGACTGTCAGATTGGCAGACCCACCCAAATGTTGGTGGTCAGCAGGACCTTCGACTTTGTCAAATTGATGGTCCCATATTATAAAATGTTCTACATTATTTGCATGGTCATTTTCAGAAGACCAAATTCAGAAATTTGCTAATAGGTTGTCAGTTATGCGGGTTTGAAGTTTTTGCATTGCCAGCTGAATAGGAAAGTTGACAGTGTCAGGACTTCATGCCAACAGTAAATTTAGACACTGCGACTTTATATATCATTCTTACCTAATGTTATCTACCCCAAAATGTTCATTTAGTCGCACTTACCTTTGTGATATACAAAAAGTAGATGTGATTATCAGATGTAGTGTTTTAGAGCAATTTTGCAGTCAAAATAGTGCTGCGAATTGCACCAAGCCTCTGCTGTTACCATACACCAATGTTTGAGAACTGCACCAAGCCTCTGCTGTTACCATACACCAATGTTTGAGAACTGCACCAAGCCTCTGCTGTTACCATACACCAATGTTTGAGAACTGCACCAAGCCTCTGTGTTACCATACACCAATGTTTGAGAACTGCACCAAGCCTCTGCTGTTACCATACACCAATGTTTGAGAACTGCACCAAGCCTCTGCTGTTACCATACACCAATGTTTGAGAACTGCACCAAGCCTCTGCTGTTACCATACACCAATGTTTGAGAACTGCACCAAGCCTCTGCTGTTACCATACACCAATGTTTGAGAACTGCACCAAGCCTCTGCTGTTACCATACACCAATGTTTGAGAACTGCACCAAGCCTCTGCTGTTACCATACACCAATGTTTGAGAACTGCACCAAGCCTCTGCTGTTACCATACACCAATGTTTGAGAACTGCACCAAGCCTCTGCTGTTACCATACACCAATGTTTGAGAACTGCACCAAGCCTCTGCTGTTACCATACACCAATGTTTGAGAACTGCACCAAGCCTCTGCTGTTACCATACACCAATGTTTGAGAACTGCACAAGCAGTTCACAGCTCTATTTGGATATTTTTGCGTAGACAAAATGAGATGAGATTCGAAGCTATTGAAAAGGTCAACAAATTAGGTTCAACAACCGACACTTCCTACAGCACTTGCGCACGTGTCACGTTCTCATTAATATTAATTAGCTTGTAATTCGGACATTTACTCTAAGGTGGTCTGTTGTATTTGTGTAACGAACCATTAAATGGAACACATACGAGTAATTAAATTGAGTGAAAACGGTATTTCAAGGGCAAGGTTCAAGTGAAAGGTAATCGGAGAAATACTAAAGCAAAGGTCATTAGCTAATTGGATTAAATCTAGTGAGTAAACACTATTTGTACCAGTTAGTGCAAAATTTCCTATATTCAATAGTATGTCTTGAAAAATTCTGAAGAAATCTGTGCCAGAGTTATATTCTAAGTCACAGTTATTTAATTATTTGATTACAAATAACTGGTTAGAAAAGTAGTTTTTGAGTAAAATAAAAAATGTATGCAGATCTTAACCTGATTTTTATTGTTTTAACATACACACATCCATGTTGCATCAGAGAGTGATTATACACTTATATAGAAGAAGAACGTTATCAATGATATTACGTTATCAAAGACATTACTCAAAAAGACACCGCAATACAGCACGGCCAAGATTACATTCCTGTACTTTGGTGATTATTATGAATACGATGAACTGTTAACGATATTTCACAAACCTCTTTCTGCCCATTGTCCCCCCAGCCTAAAAGATTAATCGAATCATTTTTTACCCTACTGACGGATGTAGCTGACGATTCGGTAATGACTTCTCAAATGCTGTCCTGTATAAGAGCCTTATTTCTTGTATACCGTTCTGTTGGCTAGAAGAGAAGGATTAGATTATAGTTATCTGGAGTGCTCATATCATACATAGTTTACACGTGGAATTTGGGCAACCTGTCTTTGGTCTGGAGGTATGTATGTTCCAATTCTGCCATGTGACCTTACCGCTGAGTTAACAATAAAAGTAACTATTGCAGTGTGCTATTGTTTCCAAGAGCCCATTTGGGCTTGGAATGTCTTCCATTTTCTACACTTTCCAGTGTAATTACTCAATCAAGCGTACAGATCACCTGGTTAGGGTTGTTTATGAGGGCACGTTGTGATAATTTGTTCATTGTCCTTGACCGCCTGTATTGTAATCTGTGCAGTGACAATGGGCCCAGAAAGGGGTAAATTGATTCCTGTGCTATTTCTGTGATGAATGAGCTAGATGCCTGCTGGTTAACAGTGACTTTAGTTTCAAACTACCCACTTGACGTGCCCACCCAGTGCTGGTGCCAGTGCCATGCACCATGTGTAATGCCTCATGTTGTGTGGTTACTCATAGTGTTATGGTGGATGCTGATGCGTTTTGAATGTGTAGTCTTGTGCTTTCACCAGTTGCAGGCAGAAACGATTAATACACATGTACCGACACGCACACGCATGCATGCATGCACATACACACAGACACATGTACACATGCACACGTAGATGCACACACATGCATACACCCACCCCCCCATATGCACACACACTCACGCACACTTCTACATACACATGCCCACACATACATGTATACAAACACATGAACACACATGCAAATGCACGCACAGAGACACACTTCCACATACACTCTCATTCGCACACACGCGCGCGCACTCATACACACAGACTGAAGAGACACACTCTCCCTCTCTGATGTGTAAGGAGTGGGTAACAAGGAACCTGTCTTGTGTGTTGCAGCGTTTGGAGGTAGTCTGGGACGCCGGGCGTCTGACGGGGGCGCCAATCTGCACCTGTTCTCTCAACAGTTTCAACAGGAGATGTTGGACCTGCGCATTCAGCCTGGCAGTCAGGAGATGCTTGCTAGGGTAAGCACCCTCTCACCCTCTGTCACAGTTGGCTGAGAACATAAGACTGTGGAAAGTTGCATAACAAATGTGGGCAGCATTTATGATGAATCGTAATTGTGTGTTTTACCCCTCAATACCCTTTCAAAAAATGTATCTACACATTAGGGTACTGCCTATATGGGCCAAATTCGACAGACTGACTGGTTATCAGTGACCAGGACGGGGAACTTACCCTTGTTAGTTATGCATGTACGTAATGCTTTCATGGGCAACCACGGGTGACATTGCTGATGATGTTCAACAGGGACACGGCCAAAGTTGGGTTGCAGCTGTGCAGTTGCGGGGACATGCTACATGCTTTAATCTGCGTCGAATGACATGCACTGATGAAGTGAATAATCAAATGGCACAAGCGAACCTTACATACTTTGAAACGGGAATATGCTTATTAGATAACATGTTTCATCCAACTGGTCTTAGTAGAAAAAAATTGGTTATCACTGTTTGTTTAACGGTCTACTGAATGTACCCATCGGTGATTTATACTTCTGTAAAGATGCAATTTGTAAATTAAGTCAGTATATGTATATATATACTCTCCCTTTACTGACTTAAATTACATCTTTACAGAAGTATAATCCCAGTACGCTGATGGGTATGTGCAGTATTTGGATGCCGCTACCAGACCTGCCTACCATTCCGGATTGTCCGGAATCATTCCGGAAGTCACCTTAAATTACGGTATTACGGTGAGGGATGAAAATATTACGGACTGTCACCATGTTCGCCAATCACTCAAATTTAGCTTCCACTATATTCAACAGGTGGGAGCATATGTATGCAGCATGTTGTGACAGGGTTTTTCATTCGCTGAGTCATTATCTAACCAATAGGAAACAGCGTTATGACAAATTTGCATTTCCGCAATCAAACAAAACGAAGTCACGTGGCACGAAATGATGGCTGACAGCGAAACGACGCCACCGCCAACCAAAAAGAAATGTGTAATGCAAAAATGTAGTGAGTGTTGTACTTGTAGTGTTAGGCCAACTGACTGTACTAAGACTAAGTTAGTGTATTTATTGAGGAGTTTAGTGTATCATTTACAGCCTATCATACAGTCAAGTCGATGACAGTTTAATGTAATAGTTTTGGTCCGTCGCTACCCCCCCCCCCCCCCCCCCCCCCCCCGTCTATCATTTATCATTCTATACTAGAGTTGAGTAGGCTAGAGTCTAGGTGATGTTGATGACAGTGTAACTAATGGTTTGGACCCGTCACTACCCCCCCCCCTGACAATATCTGACACCGTTCTGAATTACTGACAGGAAGCCTATATTCCTGAAAATCAGTGTAAATGGGAAGATGGATTACTGACAGGAAGTTTTTGGGGTAGGCAGGTCTGCGCTACTGTTAAACAGTGATAACCAATTCTTGTTCTGCTTTTAGACCAGTTGTATTAAACATGTGGACATACATGCATAATTAACAAGGTTAAATTTACCCTGTTCTGGTCACTGATCATCAGTCAGTCTGTTGAACTTGGCTCAGTTATAAGCAGTAACCTATCGTGTAGGTGCAGTTCATGAAACGGTAATGCAGGGTAAAATGCACCACAACTATTATTCATCAAAAATGCTTCCCATGTTTATATATATGTTTATATTTATATAGATATATATATAATAATTAATTCTACTCTGATGTAGCTTCTAATGTCCATAAATGTAACACAATTATTGCTAATGTTGATAACTTCAGTGCATTATCATTATAGTAACATAAATTGAATGATTAGTGTAAATTATCAAACAACAACATTATAAGGAAGATGACTATGACACAGGCAAATGGTGTTATTGTCAATTCTAGTATCCTATGGTGGTTGCCATGTCAACTGGGGCTTCCACAGCCTGCAACTGGGGACATTTGGCTTGTCAGTGAGACTGACCAAACCAGGTCAGGCAGAATGTATTCGGCTGATGCTGGTCACAACTATTGGAACAATTGCTTTAGTGGCCAAACCAGCACTGATATTGTTTCAGGGAAAATGTCAGTCGTCTGCAGTGTAGATGAGTTGGGAATGTACCATTGTGTTGTCCAGTTGTCTTTCTATGTAGATAACAGGGTCTGTTCTACGGCCACAGTGCAATTAAGCGTTGTGTGGTTATTTCATTAAAGATGCATCAGTGCAAAATGATAAAAGATTACGCCCACGCTGTAGATATGCATTTTTAATCCTACCCAAGCAGATGCTGTTTTGTTTTCATAGCCCTCATAGATTGACACCACTCAATGTCTGTCATATCAATAAAATGCTCAAAACTACTGTATACAGTATATATAATTATACACAAATAAAATGTGTGATAGTTAAAAATGACACATCTTCATCAAATAAATTGTCAGCAGAATTAAAATTGGTAAAAAAACAATAATGTATTACAAATTAAGTTTTATTGTAGGTTTTTGTAAAGGGTCATGTAAAATTTATACTTAACTTTTCAGTATCACCATGGGATGTGTCATGTGGTCGTCATTGTGAAGTATGTCATCATGGGATGTGTCATGTGGTCATCATTGTGAAGTATGTCATCATGGGATGTGTCATGTGGTCGTCATTGTGAAGTATGTCATCATGGGATGTGTCATGTGGTCGTCATTGTGAAGTATGTCATCATGGGGTGTGTCATGTGGTCATCATTGTGAAGTATGTCATCATGGGATGTGTCATGTGGTCGTCATTGTGAAGTATGTCACCATGGGATGTGTCATGTGGTCGTCATTGTGAAGTATGTCGTCATGGGATGTGTCATGTGGTCGTCATTGTGAAGTATGTCATCATGGGATGTGTCATGTGGTCGTCATTGTGAAGTATGTCACCATGGGATGTGTCATGTGGTCGTCATTGTGAAGTATGTCATCATGGGATGTGTCATGTGGTCGTCATTGTGAAGTATGTCATCATGGGATGTGTCATGTGGTCGTCATTGTGAAGTATGTCATCATGGGATGTGTCATGTGGTCGTCATTGTGAAGTATGTCATCATGGGATGTGTCATGTGGTCGTCATTGTGAAGTATGTCACCATGGGATGTGTCATGTGGTCGTCATTGTGAAGTATGTCACCATGGGATGTGTCATGTGGTCGTCATTGTGAAGTATGTCATCATGGGATGTGTCATGTGGTCGTCATTGTGAAGTATGTCATCATGGGATGTGTCATGTGGTCGTCATTGTGAAGTATGTCATCATGGGATGTGTCATGTGGTCATCATTGTGGGGTACATCTTGTGATTGTCAAATGGGATGTGCCATGTCTCCTGTGGTTGTAATCATGGGGTGTGTTCATCATGGGGCATGTCATCTGGTCGTCATCATAGGGTGTGTCATGTGTTCATCATGGGGCATGTCATCTGGTCGTCATCATAGGGTGTGTCATGTGTTCCTCATGGGGCATGCCATCTGGTCGTCATCATAGGGTGTGTCATGTGTTCATCATGGGGCATGTCATCTGGTCGTCATCATAGGGTGTGTCATGTGTTCATCATGGGGCATGCCATCTGGTCGTCATCATAGGGTGTGTCATGTGTTCATCATGGGGCATGCCATCTGGTCGTCATCATAGGGTGTGTCATGTGTTCATCATGGGGCATGCCATCTGGTCGTCATCATAGGGTGTGTCATGTGTTCATCATGGGGCATGCCATCTGGTCGTCATCATAGGGTGTGTCATGTGTTCATCATGGGGCATGCCATATGGTCGTCATCATAGGGTGTGTCATGTGGTCATCAATGTGTGGTGTGCTTGTAGATGACAGACGCAGCGGCTGCGACGTGCTCTATCCCTGTTCCCCTGGGACGAGGCAATCATCTGAGAGAAACGGAAGATGGCTTGTCCGAGGCAGAGCCCGACTCCGAGGCAGTCGATAAGTAAGTCACGTTCTTCCCCCTACTTGTTACTTTAGTCTGGGCTGAGGCTGGCCTTGATACTGCTCCTCAGTTTGTATTTTCCTTCTGTTCAGGCACTGCCGTCGCCACTCCCTCATCTCTCGTTCTCCCCTCTCAATCCCACCCAGTCTCTCCTTACACAGACCTCCCATCCCATTCGTAGTCTACCTATTCTGCGTCTACCCTCTACTGTTAAGACCAGACATGGCAGGTAGATAGGATTATTTTTTAATTTGTGCAAATTATGAAATTATTTCTTCCCCCCATGGAATGGATCATACTGAATAAAAAATGTATTGAACTTTTTTCCATGGTAGCAAACAAAATGGCTGCCGTTTTGACTTTAAAACGTAATGAAGTTTCTAGATCAGGCAGATCAAAGGGTGTGCCTGATTAATACATTACGTAGTGTTTACATAACAACTCAAATATTTATAGATGCTTGGTAAACCATATAACGTGTACTCGGCATTGCATTTGAGATATTTTTGAAAAAATTATTGTGGTGAAATGCAGTTTTTTTTTTAAAGTGGATACTGGATTAATACCTACTTATTGTGTTGTGTGAAATCATTAATTCAACTTGTTTGTGGTTTCTGACACCTATCCATGTTGTGTCACGCACACACACACAGGCTCACATGTATGGACACATGCACGCATGAACACACATGAACACACATGAACACACATGAACACACATGAACACACATGAACACACATGAACACACATGAACACACATGAACACACATACACTACTTTAAGACAGCAGAACAATTCATATATTACAGCTGAACAAGCTAAATGTCCCATGGCGTGGAGGTGAACATAACCAACACTATTGTTTATACCAATGTTGATGCACTCTGTACAATAATTGCGTAGTAAACTTTCGTTCATTTTGCTGCAAACGCCTATAAAAACGCTTTCATCTTTGCAGCTATTTGACAAACCGTGGCAAATTGAAACGACACACGGTTGCCATGACAACGCCCCTGGACGAACTGTCTGAGGAAGTGCAGCAGCAGTTGGCTCAGCATCCAATCAGATCACGGCGAGGCATCGGCCTCCTAACACCACATGAGAAAGTCTCAAGTAAGTGTTACCGAGACACGTGGCAACTCTTCAGTCTCGATCTTTCTGCCTGCCTCCCTCGTATTTTAATTAAGCAATACTAATAATACTAAATTTTATCTAGTCTGGTAAAAATATTTTATTTGTCTTATAATTTCCCTAAAACTAAGTAACGTAGAAATTAGCTAGCATGCCGTAGTGAATACTCGATAGGTTTCACAAAATGAAACTCAAATGAAACATACAGAAAACAAAATTTAAATAAATGTTTAATTGTGAAACTTAGCAATAATTATCTCATTAAATGAATAAACTGCAGTTGACCCAAGAGTGTCACAGTTGACCCAGGAATGTCCAGTGTCCTAATAAGATGTATGTTTGACAGCACGAGACTCCCTGAAGGACCTCAACTCACTTCACCTGCCGAGTGAACGCTTCTCCCCGGTGCGTCGAGCCAGCGATGGTCTCACCAACCTCCACAAGTACCAGTCATACCTCGAGAAGATCTACAAGGAGACACTAGGGGGCACCACTGACATGCTGGGCGGTACTGGCGGCAGGCCACACCACAGTAGTCTGAAGCAGCTGCAGCAGGAGTGCCAGCAGCTACAGGTACGTGGCGCTTCCTGTTGATTGGGAGGGTGAGATGCGGGGGTAGAACCCTACGCTGTCAGTCAGGAAGACCTACTGCCGTGTTGAAACTTGGGAAATTTTGTTCACCTCCATACTGTGTATGGAGGTGAACATATCATTCACATATCTGTTTTCGTTTTGCTACATAATTTTCGTTTACGCAGATCAATAAATTTCAGATCACAGTTCAAATGCACAAGTGGTAAAAATACAAGAATAAGATAGCAAAATCGCTAGCTGTGTTAGTATTTGTGGTCATCAGAGAGTGACGATTGTAGATACTGCATGTACACATGGAGCAGTGTTGTACACTATTGTGTCTGCACACTTGGAGCTGTGTTGTATACTGTATGGGTGTACACTTGGAGCAGTGTTGTATATTATGTGTGTACACTTGGACTGGTATTATATACAGTGTGTGCGTGTACAGTTGTAGCTGTGTTGTATACTGTATGGGTGTACACTTGGAGCAGTGTTGTATATTATGTGTGTACACTTGGACTGGTATTATATACAGTGTGTGCGTGTACAGTTGTAGCTGTGTTGTATACTGTATGTGTTTACACTTGGAGCAGTGTTATATATTGTGTGTGTTTACGCCCACAGAAACAGGCGGGTACGACAGATGCTGAACAACAGATGGAGCTGCAGCAGCAACACGCATTGCATCGCCAGTCCCTACAGGTAGGTGGCAGCACGTAGAAATACTGACTGTCAAGTGTCAACATCATTGCTCCCTCGATGCGTTGAAACAGCCCGGGGGGTTCAAAATAGACCAGTCATGTTCACTGACACTGTCAAGTGACATTGGTCTGTGTTTGTGGCGACTATTGCCGCTGCTTATACTCAACTCTGTCTTCCACGTGGTTCAGTTTTATATTCACTATGTTGAGGCTAAAGGCCAATTTACATGAAAGATTATACTCATGACAACGAGCAACCAAATTATGTGTAAGTTTAGACGAGTGTCACATCTAGACATTGCGACCTACATATTGACTCACGCAACTCCAGAATTGAGCCTTGATGAAAAGTCATGACCTGTTCACCTGGTGTCAGTCTCTGTAATTTATTAACGCATTAGAAATCAGTCCTAAATCTGCCCAATATTACTATCACCCAATTGTGTGTTGGCCAACACATTGGAGTACAATGTCTTGTGTAATCTGGCCTTAATATAGCACTCCAGTGTAACAGCCAGAGGTGGCACCATCATGACCTAGTCAAAACTAAACATAAGAGTGGTGCGAGTCAATGTTTAGGATGCAGTGCCTCAAAAGGGCATTTGTCTAGTCATACAAAGTGCACGTCATTGCACAACAGTCACCCAACAAATCTGGACAGAAATCGCTAGGGTAAACTAGTGCTGTAATCCAAGTATTTTTGTTGTTTATTTTACAAATGGTTTATTATTGTAGAGTGAGAGAGAAGGAACAGCAACACTTGAGTATATCCAGTGTAACTACGCTCCTCTCTCAGTTCGCTCTCGTATCGGTGCAATGCTTCTCATCAATTTGGATGCACTGCCAAATATTGATGTCACTGTCTAGAATATGAATTCATCTGTGAGCATCAGTCGATGCAGTGTAGATATTTGAAGTGATGCACATTAAACATTCCTCACGTATACTCTGGTTAGGCTCTGATAAAACGACGTTAACGGCTCAAATCTGCAAAACAGGAAATGGAAGAAACTTTGCCTTTTCCGATGTTTTGTTTTCCATATCAAGAAAGTTTGCAGCAAGTTGTTGGAGCAGTCTAGTTATGATTGGCCTACTGGTTGCTTGGAATTTATTCTGCTTGTAGTTTATATGTTATATAAATATGTAAGCATTTATATAACTCCTATATAACCACTGTGGCTGCGGGCTACAGCAACTGCTATTTCATCAAGCGTATTACACTATTAAGTCATATTTGGTGAAGGGCATCTGCTTTCTTTCTCTGGTTCCCAATTGAATGACATAAAATGCCGTATATCAAAATAAGAAATTCTTCTAAAAGGTACAAAAAATATCAGATGGTTGTTTTCATAAAGTCATGTCGTATAGTGTAATCTAATATCTTGATCATGTATGTTTGTTTGAGTAAACCAGAATTTGTTAATATAATTTGTCCATTATCTGTATAATTTGAATGGTTTTACTCGATTATCATGTTTACATGGCAGACTGAACGGAAAGTGCTCATATTTATAATGGCCCCATATATTACAAATACTGTCGTTACAGCACCTCCATAGTCAAGATGTTACAATGGTAAATGTAACGTTTACTATGTAACGTGACTTTACATTAAACATTGTAATGACCTGTTATACTACTAGACTATTAACGGAAGATCAGTCTAAACTATTCTATGGTGAAACTTTACGTTATGTCATGGGCGGTCGCATAAGTTATGTAATGGGCGGTCGCATAAGTTATGTAATGGGCGGTCGCATAAGTTATGTAATGGGCGGTCGCATAAGTTATGTAATGGGCGGTCGCATAAGTTATGTAATGGGCGTTCGCATAAGTTATGTAATGGGCGGTCGCATAAGTTATGTAATGGGCGGTCGCATAAGTTATGTAATGGGCGGTCGCATAAGTTATGTAAAGGGCGGTCGCATAAGTTATGTAATGGGCGGTCGCATAAGTTATGTAATGGGCGGTCGCATAAGTTATGTAATGGGCGGTCGCATAAGTTATGTAATGGGCGGTCGCATAAGTGATGTCATGTGCGGTCGCATAAGTTATGTCATGGGCGGCCGCATAAGTTATGTCATGGACGGTCGCATAAGTTATGTCATGGACGGTCGCATAAGTTATGTAATGGGGGGTCGCATAAGTTATGTCATGTGCGGTCGCATAAGTTATGTCATGGGCGGCCGCATAAGTTATGTCATGGACGGTCGCATAAGTTATGTCATGGACGGTCGCATAAGTTATGTCATGGGGGGTCGCATAAGTTATGTCATGTGCGGTCGCATAAGTTATGTCATGGGCGGCCGCAGAAGTTATGTCATGGACGGTCGCATAAGTTATGTCATGGGCGGTCGCGTAAGTTATGTCACGGGGGGGTCGCGTAAGTTATGTCACGGGCGGTCGCGTAAGTTATGTCACGGGCGGTCGCGTAAGTTATGTCACGGGCGGTCGCGTAAGTTATGTCATGGGCGGTCGCGTAAGTTATGTCATGGGCGGTCGCGTAAGTTATGTCTTGGGTGGCCGCAGAAATTATGTCATGGGTGGTCGCAGAAGTTTGCAAATTCCCAAAATACATTTGATCATCGCGTATCACAAACATAAATTGCTACAGTGGTGCCACCTAACGAGTGAAACATGTTAATGCAGATTGACACTAATAGCCATTTTGAATCGTAAAAATTGCACACCCCACACCATTTTGGCGGGGGTTTGAACTAACACTAAACTTGTGATTTGTTTGGACATTGTGTAATTATAAGACCATCCATAAAAGATAGACAATGTGAGGAGGTTTAGCTAATAATGTTTATTGTTTGACAGAACTCGCCCCCGTCGGCTGTGCTTGGGATGTCGTCTCCGTCGCCCCCGGTTCCTGGTTCCCCGTGTGGCTACCAGGTGGCAGCAGACATGCAGCCGTCAAGCCTCTACCAGCACCTCCAGCGACTACACCTCCAACAGTCGCAGTATGGCAGCGCCAGCAGTGCAACACCGCCGTCGAATTTCACGTGTCGAAGTACGACGGCGTCGCCGCTGCTGCCCCATTCCAAGCCAGACGTGACGAACGCGTCACCGACCCACCACCGCAACAGTCCACCTCCAAACAACCTTCACATCATCAAAGAGGACAGTTTCGATGCATGCGAGACGTCGGCGCGACTCGCAGAGATGTGCGACTGTAAAGCGAAGCTGCTTCAAAAACCGCATATCAGCATCACGGACACACACGGTCATGTGACGTCGATGTTGACGTCGCATGACGACGCGCTCTCCATGGTAAAACTTTCAGTGAATGGCAGTGGAGAGAACGCGACGACAGTGTCAGCGCCCTCTATTGACATGACCGTGAACAGTGGCAAGTACCCCTTGCCAACGTGTTTCACGTGGAACCATTACCCCGGGTTGCCGCAATATCCCGCCGTCAACCATGCCAATATTCCAATGGAGTGTGCCATGGAAGTAGACATGAACGCGGTGTCGCCATCGTCACTCATCTTCACGTCGCAGTTCGCCGCGCTGCAGGCACAGAAGGGCAGACAGGCTTTCACAACATTCAACCTCGACAACTACTGCAATCCGTGGGACACCTGCAGCAACTATGCGCGCAGTATCAGCACAGGCAGCGGCCAGCCCAGTAACCACCTCCCCACCGACACGACCAACGTCACCTCATTCAGCAAGCACTATGAGAATGCTTGAGGCGACTGGGTCGGTTTTGTTGTTGCTGTTTGCGGGCGCCGTGTTTGTGATTACCAGCTGCTGGTATAGCGTGATAGCCACCAACAGCAGGTAAATATGTTGCCCTGGTCTAGTACCGATGCTGCCCGCTAGGTGGAGACACTGGCTGAGCCGGACTTTCGGAAGTGGCTGAGCCATTTTTGCTAATTGTGGGGCCAAACAAATGGGCAGGATACGCATTCGTGTTAGCTCTGTGTCATGCGTCTGTGTCGTAAGTGTCAGTAATGTCGACGACACAATCGAGACAGGACGAGAATGGCGAATACAGCCGAGTGCTTTCAGTTTCGACCGGTGTAGGAACGCTGGCGAGTCGTACTTATGACGTGGCGGTCATATTGATCCATTGCCGCACCTGGTGGCTCTTCTCTTGTGCCATAACGACACTTTGCGTGCTCCCCCGCTGTGATGACCACTCTGTGCGTGTTAACAGATGTGACACCAACACAACAACCTGTCTACTACGACCATGTAACGAGTGCACAAGGCTTACCGTGTTAACATGTGTTGTGCGAGCAGAGAAACTCTGCATTTGGAATGATCAGTCGTGTTTTATTGATGAAGTTAAACATGATGCCGGTTTTTGTTTTATTGAGCGCCTGGTGTCGTATGACTATGATACCGTTTACCAACTGGAGCCTCTTCCAGAGAGGTCTGATTTAACATGTGATCAGCACAGCCAACGTGGTTGTTCCCAGTCTCTGTAGGATACTTGTGCATAGTAGTGGAAACTATAGGAAATGTGGACATCCGTGGGAGATACTTCCCTCCGTTACTTCTCTGCGATATGTCTCTGTATATAATGTACAGTCGGTATGCGTGTGTGCGTGTATGTGTGTGTACGTGGTGCTTCGACATCGCGCTAAAGCTGGCGAGGTATTTCTTATCATGTTTTACACGCGCTGGCAAATGTCTAATTTCTGGCATGGGTCCGAGTTGCGGGATGCGTTTAGGTAGGTCAGTTTACATTGGAACCATGTGTCGGTCGAGAATACTTGTTGTGTGAGAAATGACAGCCGTGTCTGGTGTTGTTTGCAACATCAGCCCATGCGATGGTAGAAATTGTACGAAGTTGTGCCATTCCATTATGTAGCAGATTGAATGTTTTCTCTGTCGTCGCCAGACAGAGGCCGTCTATAGAAACTGACGGTACGTGGTTCTTTACACCCCGTTCCATCTGTCCTCCATGTCCGCTAAGCATCATCAGTTATTTTGTAATGATTAGTATTAGGTGATAAGGAAGCAGACTTACCTGGCATTGATCGCTTTTGGATCAGGTTTTAAATTGAACACTTTGAAGGTTAGTTAAGTACGAGCTGTCGACGTGACCAGCGATCTATTGGTCTTATATGTTATACAAAGTCCCTACTGGATCAGTTTCAAATGGCCTTTAGCTGCGTTCATACAGAGAAGTTTGACTAAGCTAATTGGACACTTTGTTTGTGTAAAAGCACTTCCAATTTATGGTTTTACTTAATTATTCCTTTTTAAGTGTACACTTCTTACTTCAAAGCATTGTGAAAACATTACCATATATGGTAGGTGTTGCATACACGTAAACTGACATGTTGATATAAATTAATTGTACTCGACTACCTACTCCATATGAATGCACCCTTAGGTCTTTGAACTATCCAAGAGAGGGCAGCACTATATCTATTTGTGAGCACAAACTTTGCAGGAATTATGTCCTTTTGGTAATCACGGAGATTTCGTAACAGTCGAACTACACAGGTTCATGATGACACTGTCTTTGACAGTGACACCAGTGACGTGTCATTCTTAAAATTGAAATGCCAGCCAACTTTGTTTTTACTGGGCATAGTGTTTGCACATGGCACATTTGATGAAACCAACAAGTGGTCAACTTGACTGCCATCTTCACTTGTAGCACTTTTAGAAGGTAACCAATTCGCCTCAGACAGTCACGTGGTTGCATCCCGTTGACAGATATGCAGCATTTCGCTCTTTGCAGTACATGTTTCGTGAAGGATGCCATCTTGTATAGAGAAAGCTACAATTTTCAAAATAGTCATAGCGTTAGGTTTATGAGTGTAATGTTTGGTGTACCATGTTCATGTTGGTATGACCTCTAGCAGTCGTACTAAGTTTGTGTTGGTATGTCCACTAGAGGTCATAACCAGTTTATGACCTCTAGAGGTTGTGGAAAGTTCGTGTTGATACGATCTCTAGAGGTCATGGCAAGTTTGTGTTGGTATGTCCACTAGAGGTCATAACCAGTTTATGACCTCTAGAGGTTGCGAAAAGTTCATGTTGGTATGATCTCTAGAGGTCATGGCAAGTTTGTGTTGGTATGTCCACTAGAGGTCATAACCAGTTTATGACCTCTAGAGGTTGTGGAAAGTTCGTGTTGATACGATCTCTAGAGGTCATGGCAAGTTTGTGTTGGTATGTCCACTAGAGGTCATAACCAGTTTATGACCTCTAGAGGTTGCGAAAAGTTCATGTTGGTATGATCTCTAGAGGTCATGGCAAGTTTGTGTTGGTATGTCCTCTAGAGGTCATAACCAGTTTATGACCTCTAGAGGTTGTGAAAAGTTCATGTTGGTATGATCTCTAGAGGTCATGGCAAGTTTGTGTTGGTATGACCTCTGAAGGTTGGGATGTGGTGTGGGGGTTTGAGAGGTAATTGGTAGGAAATGTGCAGGTTTTACACCAAAATATATTTTGAAAATGTCTGGCATATGCCTTCGTCGCACCTTGGTCATGAATGTGTCACTATGACATTGATGCGTTAACTATCTGTTGGCTCATTGCACTTGTACTCTGCTGCGTCAGTCTTAATGTCATGTCATGAATGACTTGCGTCGGTCTTAATGTTGTGTCATGAATGACTTGCGTCAGTCTTAATGTCGTATCATGAGTGACTTGTCTGGTCTTACAAGTTACTAGGGAAGTTTAATGTATAATGGTGCTTTCAATATCCGTACTTGTAATAATTATTATAATTTGTGTGAATTAATGAATAAGTAATATATATAATATTGTATGCATATAATGTACATATTTTATTATACTAATTATTAGTAATATTATCAACTGTACAGAAGCTTATTGAATTATATGATACTCAGTTGTATATAGCCATGTGTGAATTGTGACGCGGCGCCCAGAGGCAACGAAGTGTGCTGCGATTCTCGCAATGTGTACATAGATGCGAATATATCGCTGCCTAATGGTGCATGTTTTATGTGGCGCAGAAATGGCCAATGTTCCCTAGTGGACGCCTGTACATCTAAGGTCGGACGTTGTAGGTGAATCAAGATGTATGTTTATTGTAGTATTCTGCTGCGTGGTGGAGAGCGTAGACCTCTAGTATTCCGCAGAACTGTACCGAATGTTTAAAATGTCACAGTGCCGCGTATTGCAAACAAATAACTTACACTCTTTTCTAAATTCCACTTTTATCACGGACGTTCTTGCACTTTTGTACGCCAGCGAAGATAAGTGCTCAGCGGCAAGTTTTTATTGCACACAAAATTATCCTTCAAATAAATTAAGATTTACCAGTGTGTACTGTTAAACTGGAAATGATGTCACCTTGTATTTGTTAATCTTCACTTTCGTCTCTGTGTATGGACGGTTGACGATCACATCAGATTGTGTACAAATTAGCATTCACATGTTGTGTTTAACAGACAAGAATGAGTCAATTTGTATGTATACAGTCCATACCGATGACCCCATCACATTGATGTAACATTTTATCAGTTCGATGTCATTCACCTCCACTCGTGGTTATTTACAAACTGTGATTCTGCTGCAGATGGCCCACTCAGTTTGTTACCGGTGTGTGGGTGTTCACTGGTTCTTTCTCTTTGGCAGTGTACCGGTGTGTGGGTGTTCACTGGTTCTTTCTCTTTGGCAGTGATATTAGCGGACACTATTTGTTTTCACTGTTGCGGAGAAAGTGAAATGCTTTTAATGTCCGGACATTTGTGAGATGTGCCAGGCAGGAAGGACTGATGTTCTGTACAGTTGGCTGTTGTTGATTGGTTTAGCATGTCACATGGTCTGCTTTATAAAGTGGGTCACAGCGGTCATGATATCTACATACGTACAGCCATCAAACAGCCATGTTTCAGCGTCAACACTGAATTCTGTCCGTTGTATTTATGTATGTAACAATTGTGTGAGAATATCTTGCGTGTCATTCAGCATGATTTCTAGGTGTGTCTGCTTGGGGTTGAAAGCACAGTGTGTGTATTATTAGAAATAAAACTATATTAAATTGTTCATGGATGTGTTTTGAATTGGTCTAGTTCTCACCATCACTGCCCCTACTTAAACTGTTGCAGTGACTTCCAGTTGCATATCGAATCAAATTCAAGTTAATCAATATCGCATACCATGCCTTTTCTACACAACAACTATACTATACAACTTGTTTAGTCTCCTGTTGTTTGTTCAACCTCAGATCATCAGTTTTACAACAACATTTTATTCTTAAAACTAAGTTTAACATCAACAAACTTGCTTTCTCTGTAGCTGCACCCAAAATCTGGGATTAACTCACTATCACTTTAAAATCATCTGAACCGATAACCACCTTTCATAAAACACTCAAGACTTGTTCGTTTGAAATCGCATTCCCGCCCTAAACCTTTGGTGGTCAATTGCTCTAATGATGACTCTTGCATGTCCCTGGTCACAATTTTGCCTGATGATTCTTGTCATGCCTCTGAGCTCAGACTCCTGAGGGCATAGGAGCTATAGAAGTTAAGTATTATTAGTTTTATACCACATTTTTATACCAGACACAGAACAAGATGTAGCCACTCTCTAGCTCACGCTCTCGTACAATAGAGGCTACCTGCCTTGGCATCTCAAGTCTAATCATAACTAACTTACACATGGAGCAAGAAGCCAAGAGCAACAATTATCACTACTACTACACAGTGGCGCCCTCTTCAGAGTGACTGACCCCAATGGTTCCATCTTTCTCCAACAGGTGAAAAACTTACAAGGGATACATAAGTAAATAACTCTGATTTACTCTAAGTGAGTGGAGCGTGGCCCCTGGGAGGAGATACTAACACATTGTGCTCAAAGTTAGCATATTAAAGGGAAACAAAAGGCATTTGTGTCGGCCTATACACCTAAGAGTTAATACAATTAAATCATTTGCATCTACAATCAACAGTATCATGCATAATTTATTTTCAATGTGGGAGATTCTAATGAAACCTAAATTCTCGACGGCTGACATATTGAGACACGCCCCTGATGCTGGACCGATAAGAGCCTAGAGCTTCTTTGATCTTGATGCTGCAGTGATGTGTCGAATGTCTAAAATAATCATTTCCAGCTCATGTTGGTTTTTCATATTCCACTCAATCCAGAGTGACACTTATACCAACTGTTAAATACCACACAGTTGCATTCATGCGAACATAACATTTTAGCAGTTGCAGCCCCCAAACAAATTTGGTGACGCAATATTCTCAGTTTGGCAACTGGCTATTTGGGAAGAGTAGGCATTGGTGATGATTCATTGATTCAGAGGACCCTCAAACTATTCAACCTAAGAGCAAATCTAAACAAGAAAAAATGCACTCCCGCTTAGAGTGGCTGAACCGTGGAATAGTTTACCTGATTTGGTAATACAAGCTAGATCAATAAATTCATTTAAAAACTGCCTTGACAAATTCTGGTCAACCCAAGAGATTCTATACGACTATGAAGCCCCACTAACATTAAATACTGGAACAAATTAATTAAAATATTGATATAAAAATTTACAATAAGAGTATAGATAGAGTATATGTTAATAAGTTTTTAAGAGTCTTGATCGATCATAAGCTCAACTAGAAGGAGCATGTTAGCATGATAAATTCCAGTGTCAAAAACTATTGCCATTATGTACAGAGCAAGATACATACTTGACAAAAACTCACTTTTTATATTATATTGTTCACTATTTCTCCCCTATATATCATACTGCTGTGAAGTCTGGGGCAGCACTTATAAAACTATTGTTCACCGTGTTTTATTTTACAGAAGAAAGTAATCAGGCTAACTAGCAATGAGACTTTTTATGTAATACTAATACATTATTTTGTGATTTAGATATATTTAAGCTGCCTGATGTAATAAAAGTGAAAATTTCTATTGTACTGTTCAAGACTAAAAATAAGATGTTGCCGTATAACCTTCAAGAATTCTTTACTACTAACCATGATTCAATACATTTGACACGTCAAAGTAAAAAGATGAAACACGTGTATGCTTGCACAACTTTGAAATCTATGTGTATATCGGTATTTGGGGTAAAATTATGGAACTCCTGTGATGAAAAAATAACTAGTTCTGCAGCAGTTCAAATACTCAAAACAAGATTTAAGCACTTGGTTAGTAATAATTACCATGCACACACGTAAAACGAAAATGATGAATTTACGTATATATGTATATATATATATATATACAAATGTAACTGAAAAAAATGAATGAGATTGCTTTCTAAAGATATATTTCCATGTTGTTACCAATGTTGTGTTTAATATACTTGTACAAGTTATGGTCGTGTTGGGGGAAGTGATTAATAAGTACAACACTTCTGTCTTCCCCCATTTCCATGTGTAAATGTTTATGTATTGTATATTGCGTGTAGTTCTCTTTGCATGCATTTTCCACTTGCAAATAAACAATCAATCAATTAATCATGCCCAGAGGGCTTTAAATGGACCACCTGTTCATGGCTGCCAATGAGCTAAGAACACCATTCTAAAATAATCAGTTCTTAGGATAATCAGTGATAACTTCCTTCATACTAAGTCCCTGAAAAATTGTGATATGCTTTTTGAGATAACATGCATAAACTCTGCCAAAAATTTTCAAGACACATTATTTTTTACCCTTGGAAAATTCAATTATAATTTATTGGTCCCTTTAGAGCCCCCTGAGCATGACAGGGTACATGTAAATATTATATTGAGTTGTAGCCTAGTTTATATGATAAAATAGTTTTTACTGAAAGTATAATGTATATCTATTAATTTACTTGCACACCTTAGATAAGATTTATATTTTATGGAGAGGATGTTTCATTTCCAGGGGTGGGGTGCACGAATTTGATGTGATGCTTATAAATAATATTATATCATTTGTTTTTGCACGCAAATTCTTATGAGCCTGAACCAGGGTTTCTTACTAGCAACAACTGAACATAACGCTTCAAATGCTTTGTTGTATCAGGTGTAACAGGTATCAGGTGTAACAGGTGTGACATATATTGGTGTGACAGGTGTGACACGCGTGACACATAGGCATGTACATATATTAGGCATGAGTAACATGTGTAACATGTGTGACAAGTGAGATATATATATGACATGTGTAACATGTGTCACATGGCAAATGAGACATGTGACAGGTGTATCAGGTGTAACAGATGTGACATTTGTAACATGTGTAACCGTTGTGACAAGCGTAACATGTGACAGGTGTGTAACAGGCGTACCATGTGTGGCAGGTGTAACATTGGTGACAGGTGTAACCAGTGTGACATGTGAAACATATGTAACATGTTATAGGTGTAAACGGTGTGAGGTGTAACCAGTGTGACAGGTGCAACATGAGTAACCAGTGTGACAGGTGAAACAGATGTGATAGGTGTCACACTTGTCACACCAGTTACTCATGTTGCCCCTCTCACACTGGTTACACCTGTCACAAATGTTACACATGCTACATATTTTACACCCTTCACACCGGTTACACCTGTCACAAATGTTACACATGTCACAGGTCGGACAGGTGACACAGGCGACTGATGTGACCAATGTGACATGTGTAACTCTTGAGGTAGACATCAGTCAAACACGTAGACTTGACTCTTCTCGCTGCCATTTTGTTTCAGCAGTTTCATTCACTCCACATTGCCTCAGTTTACTCAGCCATCTAAATCAACATCTGGCAATGGTGGATTATTAACAATGGTGGAGTAGTCTTATCGTAGTAATTTTAGATAGGCCAGATAAGCCACATTGGTATTGCAACAGTTCTGCCAAGGGGTAAAATGTGAAGTACTTCAAGCAGTCATATTAACTGGATACCGTACAAAATAATTTACCTTGATACAAATTTACCTTTTTTTATTTGACAATGTCCTTTGTAAACACGTGGTTACTGTTTAAGTTTGCGTGTACAATCTGGCACCTATATGGCTCAAACAGGTCACCACAGCTTATGTACTCTCTCGCGCCCACGTGGCTCTAAAGGGACCGCCTCAGATGACACATTTAGGAACATGCTGTATTGATGAAACTGAAAATACATGTTATCTTAACCAAATGGACTAAGAAAATACAATAAAACATAAACTTTTAGTGTTCAGTGAGTTAACTGAGCTTGCGAATGAACAGAGGGGAAAGTAAGAGGTGAAAGGGATCTACCCACCTACGGTATGTGACTTATTTTAATTTATAATCTAGATCAAACACAATTATAATGTGCATTGATAAGACAAAAAAGATTAACAATTAAAACGAAAAGGTGGTCTTCCAAAAAACTTAAACATCCATACTATTATCACTAACAGGTAGAAAGATCACTGGTTAACATATATATATCAAGTTCAGTTTAACAACATAAGTAACTGATTTGCATGTAATACTGACCATTTAGAGAAAGTGTATAATGACAATGTATAACGTACTGGATAATAAGATTTACAACGCATGGTTGAATCTGCACTCTACTACCATGTGTAACTAACAACCCCTTGAGCAAGCCCATAAACTACTAGATTCATGTTATTTGTTTCTAATGGAATAACGCCCACACATGAAGCTTGACAACGCAATTACCATCCACTTGTTGTGGCTGGTGGCATTGATTAGCAGGTTTCTTGGCACATAAAAAGAAGAAGAGCCATTAGTATCACCTAATTTAGCTCACACGTTCATACTATTAAATTTGAACATTGTGGCATAACAAAATACTTATTTTGCAAACGCATTCAAATCAGTGACAGCCACCAGTAGAACAGTGGCGCCACATAGTGGACCCAACCAAACTAAAAATATAAAACTGCACTGTTATTATTAGCATATTACTATTCAATTTTAATGCACTGATGTGTACTTTGTTACACCATCAGTGTTATGTAACAACAGTTATTTGTTTATTATGACAAATCATAAAACAAAAAAGACTATGGCAGAAAACTTACTGACGTGAACAAGCTCCCCATTGAGTGTATTCTAATTATTTGCTACAATCATAACAACGTCTGAAACAGTTTTCCATAAACTTCTTATTGATTCACGTGTTTGTACAGTAATTACACCATTGGCAACAACGCGCCCGACACAAGTGATCTCACACCGGCAATGGGTGCACGATTCAAGCTTGCAATTTTGTAACGTCTAGTTTCTTTTTGTTGCATAGAGTGTACATCACAAATGTCAGAAAGGTCAACGCTTAATAATAAATAACATGAACTCATAACGACCGGTATTTTATACATCATATCATTAGTTAACACCGTAAATACAACTGATATGATCAAATGATTGAGGAGATCACTGTGAATATACATCAATGTATATATGTGTGTATATATATAATTATATATATCACACTCAAGGATTCAAAACTCAATAGCAGTTACCGGATAGAGGTATGGAATGATCTAAGCCCAGCATTGAGATGTTAATTTGATTATTAAACGTCTTATCTGATCTCATACAGCATCACACAGAATTCCTTTAAGCAATACTGATTTTTTTATTTTGGGATCCCATTTTAATGTTGCGTTTCCTTTTTAATTACTACAGCAATTGTAGCAAACTTTTTCAATTAAATTTCCATAAAAAGCATGTTTTATTTGATATAGGTATATTTATTAATCTAGTAGATGGAAACATTCAATCGGTAAAACTAATACAGATTAATATGGAATCTCAAGTCAAAAACACTGATTGCAACCAAGAAAATGTGGTGTGTCTTTGATCAAAGCAGTGATGGGTTGTTCTTATGTATTTTACAAATTTATGCTTTATTCTCTAATGCAATTATTTCATTTTAAGAACTACTATATTTCTTTGTACATATTTTTTTCAACTCGTGAAGCTTGGGAAAACAAATATATTTGCTAAGGTTTACTTTGAATAAATAATGTTTAAAGAAAATCAAATAATATATATATATATGTACATTTCATGTTTTCTACAGAATGTTGTAATTTTACAATACCTTAAATGTTAAAGGGATGATGGCTTCAATAACATTTTCAAAATGAAAAAAAAAAAATACATTTTAATCAATTCTGAAATAAGTATTACCATCTGACAAAGAATGAATATTTTCACAATTTCCTTTGACACGGTGTAAGTTATGGAGTCATTCAGAGTTGACTCGGTGTAAGTTATGGAGTCATTCAGAGTTGACTCGGTGTAAGTTATGGAGTCATTCAGAGTTGACTCGGTGTAAGTTATGGAGTCATTCAGAGTTGACTCGGTGTAAGTTATGGAGTCATTCAGAGTTGACTCGGTGTAAGTTATGGAGTCATTCAGAGTTGACTCGGTGTAAGTTATGGAGTCATTCAGAGTTGACTCGGTGTAAGGTATGGAGTCATTCAGAGTTGACTCGGTGTAAGTTATGGAGTCATTCAGAGTTGACTCGGTGTAAGTTATGGAGTCATTCAGAGTTGACTCGGTGTAAGTTATGGAGTCATTCAGAGTTGACTCGGTGTAAGGTATGGAGTCATTCAGAGTTGACTCGGTGTAAGTTATGGAGTCATTCAGAGTTGACTCGGTGTAAGTTATGGAGTCATTCAGAGTTGACTCGGTGTAAGTTATGGAGTCATTCAGAGTTGACTCGGTGTAAGGTATGGAGTCATTCAGAGTTGAGTTTCTAAATAATTTAGCTTACACAACATCGTGGAAGCTCTTTACATTATATGTGTCTTGAATGTGTCTCAGACAGGAAGTAATGACTACTGACTCATCAATGACTGCTGACATGCAACGGACTGGCTTGCATAAGTCACATGTGTTGTCACATGAGTGTCACATGGTGTCATATGGTATAAATATGAGTGTCACATGGTGTCACGTGCTCATACTAATAGAGCTGGTTGCTCCAAACTGGGTAATGGCAGCTTGAATATGATGCTGTGGTCATTCCAAGTCTTGACCATCACTGTTACGCCTCGCTGGACAGTGTCTGATGCGATGGTGACATCACAACACCTTTCTGTTGCATTGTGGTCCGGATCATGTCCGCCTGGCGACGGTCATTCTCATGACGTTGCTGAAGACAGTAAATATTATTGTAAACTGTGCAGTTTTAGATGATATTCACACCTAATGTCAGTCAGTTCTCCTTTCAGCTACGTTGCATTTATTTCGATTTTATCATATTTGCTATGTCTTTTCTCTTGTATACTACAATAGGCTCTGTGTTGATTGTAATGTTCTAAAACAGGTGCTAACCACTGCTTTGTTTATTTATACCATCAGAAACTGCAATCACACAATGTAGTGCATGTTATATCATGCACTACCAACTCTGTGGGAAGCCTATGTTCTAAGTTATTTTCTTTGATGGCTGAACATTGACAATATCCTTCATCTGTTTGTTCTGATATGTCAGCATTCACATTTTCTAAAAATAGACAACACCTGCTATGTTATACCACTGAATATATCTAGATGTCGTTATTCCAGTATTACATTAATTAGCAAACATTACACTAAACTGACTCTTTGCATGTTTACCGAGGACATCAAGAAAGTGTGACGCCCACCTGAAGTTTAGTGAGGTCTGTCTCAAAAGATGCCAGTGAAGCTGAGCTGCCTGCGTTGTTATTCTGCTGACTAACGTTGCTACGTGTGTTCTCTCCTTGAGGAGTTTTCGGTGCCAACTTCGGCTTTGGTACACTTTTGGCATAGTTCATGGCCTATAACAGATCAAACATATTGATTATTCCATTGTAGTTTCACTTTCAGGTATGGAAATGTACTCAACATTCATTATATTATTGCTAAATGTTAAGTGAAATTTTATAAAAGTATAAGTAACTGCTATTTTTACCATAAATGCACAAGATGCAGTTCTCTTCAAGCCATTTTTGAATGGGCTAACATCACCAGAATCTTTGCATGAAAAAGAATAATACAAATGGACATTGTGTATTATCGTCCTAGTGTCCATTTCCTATCTGCGAAATTATTTCAGTACAAATTCCTTTCCCATCTTAGAAGTTGCTTCCCATTCATGAAATGACAAACTTTTTGTCAGTGTCAGGCAGTGTATCATGGAACTAGTGTCCTCTGTGATATGGCAGCACTTTTTTATAAGATTGCTTTTAGTTCTTGGCATAGTGAGCAAGTCCTATGTTCATCAATGTTGTTGAAATATGTGACCCGTGATTCCCTGTTCAATCTAACTGTGAAGATTACCATTATGGAAATATCCTTAAGATTAATTTAGCGATCACATTAGTCAAACACATTCTGAAAATACTCCTTAAATTTTCCGTCAGTCTCTGCTTCAGGGTGGATTTTCTTTAAGAGCTTTGAAAGTGCCATTAGCAAGGAAAAATCTGTTAAAGAAATCGTTTTATTCCCTCTGCCATTTTAATCTTAAATGCTAGTTTTAAGTCAGCTGTTTACAGCAGAATATGTGTGAAGAAAAAAAAATGTATACAATTTTTAATGCTATTTATGATGTGCTTAACCAATTTTATGTGCTGTACCAATTTTGTACACTTGCATTTCAATGTGTATCTAAAGGAAATTATTTTTAATGTAATGTTTTAAACATACAATAAAGCTATTGAATCTTGAAGCTTAGTGAAACGATCCTCGGGGGAGAATCGAAGCACTAGAATCGAAGCACTACCTGTTTGCGACGGTTCATGGCCATCTCCTTGTCCTCGTCCACGTAGCTGGATCTGCGTTGGTGTCTGCGGGACTGGCCAGACTCCTGCTGACGTGTCTGACGGTTCTTCTCACTCACTTCCTTCGCGTACTCCAACTGTCTCTGGATCTTGTCTCGCTGAACACACAAATAATTAATTAACAAAAATACATAATTATTAAATATTGAATTAACTGTTGCAAAACATAATACATATTATGAAAGATATGTTCATGGCTTCAAGATTCCATCAGACAGCATGAAACAAACTTACTTTGGAACAATTGTTGAAATATATGCAACGTTTCGACCAATCTACAGCAGATCTTGACATGAGTGCGTGAACAAGATCCACTGTAGACAGCTTGAAATATTGCATATGTTTTAACAGTTGTTCCAAAGTAAGTTGATTTCCTGCTGTCTAATCACATATGTTACTGATTGGTTATATATTCATATTGGCATGAGGATACACCCAAGCTATGCAAAGGCCAATACGAAGGCAATACAAATATGATAAATTCATGAAATGTTATGGCGAGTGTCTATTCTACGGATGTTAAATACACACTCTGACTGACCTCCGACATTTTTAACTGGCAAATGTGTGACTATAAATTCCCGTGATTATTTCTTGTGCTGAAACAATTATGTGTGTGCTGACACGTGACTGTATTTGCAAACATCATAATCTAACGTTCTTGGTGAACTTGGCCAATACAGATTAACTTGCCGCAATACAGTTTCAACTGGGCAACATACATGATTATATATCATACAGCAATACAGGTGGAAAAGTGACAACGTTATTAATCAGCTGTTAACGTTGTATTTGATCAATAACTTTCAGTCAATTAGTAATTATTCTTACTAGCAAAAATAGTTAAAATACCCATCCTTTGGAAGGAGTAACCTTGTAGTTTGTAAGCGGTTCTAGATGATCATCTAAATGGTTGAGTCAGAAACCAAGCAACACAATATTTAGTTTGATATTTAGTGTCACATAATGCTACATACACATAGCTGCAGGGGGATGGTGACACAAGTATTTCTACAAGAAGTCTCACGAATTATTCTCACTACGTAAACCACCCACTGATCAGTTTAGGTCAGCTTACATAACTTGGAGCAACTGAAATTTGATTGTTCGTAAAAATGCCAACAGCGGTGATAATTTTCTAAAAAGCCTGGTATGAAATTACACCCTGAGTGTCGAACAGTGTTTTCATCTTCTCGTTTGAAATTAGTAATGTTTGCATTTTAATGACCAGAAACATGCAGAAGCCTAGCGTACTCTGGCAGACACCATCACCCTGCCTGGGACATCATCAGAGTCTTTACCTTTTGTTTGAGGGTCTCATTCTCCAGGTCTGGTCCAAGGCCACCGAGTTTCACTTCCTTATTGAGTTTCTTGTAGTCGTCCAGCGTATACTCTTTGTATTCGACCTTCTGACGTCGCTGTTTGTCATAGTGCATCATGTAGCCACCCCCTGCATCAGCGCCCCCTAGGGACGCCTTGCTGCCCCACTCGCTTGACCTTGCTGACAGACCTGTGTATGACTGCAACGTCAAACATAGAATGCCGTCAATGTTTTGTACATCATTCCATACCGAATACACAGGTCGCAAACTGTTACTGTTGCGAGGCTAGTAACATGTCAACACTGACACTATTAGGAGCCTCCTTGTTGGTAGAACATGGGCCTACAAATGGGCAGGACAGGGGCCTACATATAGGACTGGGGTTTACAATGGATTGGAGCCAACATACAGGCAGGACTGAGGCCTACTATCCAGTTCATTCTACATATTGGTAGGACTTGAATAAATGTGACTATGAGTCAACACATGGCCAGTGAAGAGAGTGGCTGCTTATCTGCTTACATGTTGAGACGTGGGAGGGAGGGACAGTGGAGGGAGGTAGGGAGGAAGGGAGAGAGGGAGGAAGTGAGGGAGAGAGGGAGGGAAGGAGGAGGGAGGGAGGCAGGGAGGGAGAGAGAGGGAGGGAGAGAGGAGAGAGAGGGAGGGACATAAGGGAAGGAGAGGGGTGGCTTGAATGTGGAGACTCAACATTGGCAAGATGAACGTCAAAACGTTTATAGAATATTAGCATAAATTAAAGACATGTGCCACCCATAAATATTACACACACACTTACGTCTTCTGTGTCTGACAACCCAATAGGTGGCAGCACTCTGTATGGACTTCCGAGTGGCGTCGGTGGCTTGCCTCTTGGTGCCTGCTCTCTGTAAGAATACTGCTCTTTGTACTGGTCACTGTACTGATCACTGTACTGGTCTCTGTGCTGGTCTCTGTACTGTGCTGGTGGCTCTGTGTTTGACCACTGACTATCTGCTGGGTACATCTCCCTTGGGTCATGGTAAATGCCGTCTGCGTCCGTCTACAACATGCAAATGTCCACGTCAGTGTGTGACTATTTGTGACCAGATCTACACATATAAATAGTTATAAATATTTATAAGATTTATTCAGTCTTTATGGTCGTCTCGGTAATACAGCTGTGTCACAATGATGGGAGAATCATCAATTAATTCTACAGCAGTAAGGTATATGAGGAAGTATTTTTATTACAGTAACCTTAATATTACTATTATTAGGATCAGTTTGGTTAAGTCCCAAGAGTGACCTTAAAAAATGCGAATGTTGCATGCACGCATATTCACACGCACGAACACATGCATGCTCGGACACACACACACCCACACACACATCACTGACTGCCCGGTCATTCAGTAAACTGCAGCTCCAACAGTGAGGAACTCACTGACACCACAGCTAACATCAACATTAACAGCTGATGTTGTTTTTAACAGACACCTTAAAGTGGCTTCCTTTTACCAAAAAAATTATTTACCAGTACAACAAACAATTTTATTGTAGCATATAGTGGTATGTCTGTACTTTATAAAACCATCTAAATTCAGCATTTAAAAAATTCATTTGATAAGCTTTTTGCATCACCAAAGTTGAATAGTGAAAAAACTTGTTTTGTCATCTGACCACTTTTATTTCAAGTACAGTTATGACACATGTAATTATACTTTACTAGTAGTGTCCAATTTGAAACAAATGATATGCTAGCAAGTACAGGGTAGCTTATTTGAAATACTGCAAGAAAAAATCACTTAACAAAATATTTGTTGTATAATATCAACTTTGCTATCACCTACTTATAAGATATGCCAAATGACACATCAGTAATAACCAAAAAACAGTTATGTTATCTTGATGACACTAACTGATATCTCCTCGTCTTTTTGTACGCAATGATAACTTTATGAACAGAATCCAACCATCTGTATATTAAAATTTAAAAACAAATTATATGTCGTCCATGCAATGAAGTTTCACAAGTTATTGTTGCAGATGTAGCGACCAAAATGATTTCTGTTCATGATTAACTTAAACAAGTACGCATTCTTCTATTAAACAGACTACACACTTCGCTTAATTTATTCACACACTACATATTTGGGCAGAAAAGAGGATTTGTGATACGCAAACCAGAACTAAGGAAACAGCTTTAAAGGCCAGGAAACACCGGCACTTTTTACCTGACCAAACCAGACCAGACCAGACCAGACCAGACCAGACTCACCCAGACTGCCTTGTATACATTACATCGACTGTGCTACATTTGAATCTGGCATGACGTCATAATCATGTAACCTTGAAAACTTTGAATATGTCAGACAGACACCGACTAGCCCTGATATTAGTCAAAAGTGTTCAAGTTTATACATGTGATTATGATGTCACGCCAGATTATAACGCAGTCAGTGTCAGTTGGTGTGTAGCATATACCATGCAGTCGAGGTGAGTCTGGTCTGGTCAGGTCAGACAAAAAATGCCAGTGTATCCCGGCCTTAAGACTCATCTACTATAATGACCGTATATAATGGGACACCCTAAAATCTCGAAAACTAATTATTTTTCTGTACCATTTGCTTTTGGACACCATAATAAATATAATTATTTTTTGTCCCTAATATTTCGGATATAGAGCCATTGAGACACTCAAAAATAGTTAACAGCAGGGTAATACATGACGTCAGGACTTATTCGCGTCCCTAAGTATTGAGACAGTGAATCCGAGATTTAATCAATTTGTTTACATTATCTGTTTGTGTTTTTTTTTAATTTATATGGACATCTGTAATATGTAAATGAGATACAGCTGAGTGAAATAAAAATATTCAACTGAACTGAAACTGAACATTTATTACCTGTACAACAATTGAACTGAAACTGAACATTTATTACTTGTACAACTATTATGGCAGAGAACTATTAGAAATACAAGCACACATGTACAAGGTGTTTAGTCTGCAACATTTATGTTGTACTAAATTAACTTTATTTCCACCTTCAAGGAAACATTTCAGAAACATCCTTATGAGTTCATAGGTCCAGTTGTGCTCCTTAAGACCGATTGTAAGACTGATTGTGCTGCTTAAGACCAATTGTGATCCTTAACAGTGACCTTGTACAATTAGGACACACCACCGGAACACTGTTGTTGTGTCTCATCGATGAAACAGCCGCAGCTTCTGACATTCTGAAGAAACTCTGGATTCTCCTTAATGAGGCATTTTCTTATGAGTTCATTTTCTTAGGGAAATAATCCCCTAAACTTTCTAGCTGCACAGGAAATCATGTACACCATTCAATACATGTTGTACACCATTCAATGCATGTTGTACAACATTCAATGCATGTTGTACACCATTCAATGCATGTCGTCAACTGTACAATGTTTATGAACAAACTTCTCACATACTGACTGTGAATGTGCAGAACTATATCTGAACTTGTACATTGTACACATTGTATGAACAGGTACAACGATACCACATTGTGCATGTTCAAATAAAACTATATTATACGTTTACAGCTACACTCAGACATTATTTAACAGTCTATAATTTCCAATTTGCAAGCAGCAAACCAATTGAATACTTTCCAATTCAAAAAGAACTAAGTGATTACAGAAATTGGCCTGTAGATCGCAGCGTTTACACGGGAGAGAAACAGCATGACAGCTTAAGCAGATTGTCACATTTGAATGGGCAAACTTAATCTTTACTGTTAACATATTATTAATGTCATGACCAGATTAATGATCATCTGCACAGAAACCTTTGATGTGCACCTTTCATGTATTCTCAGTAATTCTTTTGTGCCATACCAATGCAAAATGGCTTCAGTTCAGTGTATCAGCATAATTAACTTCTGAAAATGGCTTTAGTTAGATATGAGACCTATAAATAGAGCCGTTGTTAACAACATGTGTGTAGACTGAAACTTTACCTGCAGTGGCTCTGTCTTTCAATAAACCCAATAAGTGACTCAAGATTATGATCAATTCACGCGGCTTTATGTATTTCAAAAGGTGAACTTATATATGCGAACAGCAAGGATAATGCTTCACACCTGCAATTTTCTGGTCAATAAGTACTACATATATATAAATATATATAATTAAATACGCAAAATTCTTAATTCACAACTATATAAATTTGACTCACTTCAAATTTATATAGTTGTGAATTAAGAAATTTGCTTATTTAATTAGTCTTCCGACTTGATGAACATTTTCACGTATATATATAATATATAGTTGTCAAAGAACTTCATTCAGTAATAAGCTAACCTGTTGGGCAATTCTACTAAAAGATTTATTACATTTATAAGTAATATAACTGTGTTAAACTGTCAGATTCTGTTTAACCCTAAATCTTTCTCCATATCTTTTTAGTATAGTAGATGCTTCTAGGAAACATCTCCTGAATATGGTAAATGATTAAGGTACCAAACAAACAGGATATTTCCTGGCTCAGGACTCTCAAAACAATGTCAATGTAAATGAATTCTTCATGTTTTACCTAAAACTGAATAAATAATTCTTATCTATGAAATTTTGCTAGTCACAAAATTTCTGAGAAAAAATATGTAAAATTGGAATGATAGAACGGATATCTGATAATGACAGGTTAAGCGTAGGTAGAAAATTGTTGGACTCTTAATAAGCCAAAAGTTGTGACATGGTGACTGCGGTACAAAGTTACAAATTTCGAAGATAGTTACAAAAGTGACATCAACTTCTGCTGTAACTTCACACAAATTTGTAATATAAATCATTTGAAAAAAAACATTTATATTAGAAAAAAAAATTTACCCACAGAGATTTGTTATACATGTTTGCACAGAAATGTCCCTCATTGTAAACGAGCACAAATTATAATATCATTGTTACCATATAGCATGCGTAACAAGAGAATAACTCACCTGTGGGTAGCTATGAGCAGCTCCACCTTGTGGTGCTTCTATGCGTTGCCACATCGGCTCCTGTGAATCAACTGGTCTGAACATTCCTGCTTGTTGTTGCGACACGGGCCCCCTAGGATACTGGAAATCACCCGTGCTTGGTTGTTGACGTATGGGGCCGACAGGTTGTGGCCCCCCTCGTTGCTGCACGACGGAACCAACAGGACGGTTCGCACTCTGCTGAAACACTTTGAGATCAACGTCTATGTTCATGCGTTGTGATTCATCCGTGTAGTTCTCCTGAGGGCGCTGGTTTTCCCAGTGCTGATCTGCATCAACTGCCCATGAGGTCGGATGCCACTGGCTCATTCTGTCGGGTAAGTATGGCTCCTGCATTGTCTGATCAGGTTCGCTGTCACCCTGTGTTGGTGCAAGACGACTGTCACTGGGGAACTTGCGCAGTGGCTGTCGCTGACCCAACGAGGGTACTCGGTTACGCCACAAGACCTCCGCTGACGATGTCTTATCGCTATAACTGGTTGCACTCGAAGGAATGCTGTCATTCGCTGATGATGCCTGGTCCCATTCGCCACGTCGGGCCACCAGGGGTTTCTGGGGGGAGTGTTTCTTTGCCACTTTGCGGCTGGTAAATATCTTCTTGTACGACTGGGCATTGTGTTGCTTCTTTAACTCTTTGTTCATCTGGATGAAATCAATGCCAGAAGGAGACAAGGATTTTTTCCGGCTGCGCGGCGAATGTGGTTCCCAAAACCTGCTATTGGGTGATGGCTGGAATTGTTGCGGATCATAGGGTGGTGCCACCTGTTGGGTACCTTCGCCGTAGTACAGCTGGTTGCTGCCACCAGATGGCAATGGAGCATGTGGATTGTCTAGCGTGTTGTTGCCATTGACATTTCCCTGCACTGACACTTCGTACCTGCCATCCTTCTGGCCGATTCCTGGCATCCTATATATCTGCTGGGGAGGTTGCTGCTGCTGCCATTGCAATGGTTGTTGCTGTTGTGGTCGTAGCTGCTGTTGATACAGCTGTTGTTGATATAACTGCTGCTGGTGTAGCTGCTGTTGATATAGCTGTTGTTGCTGCAGCTGTGGTTGTTGTTGGTGTAGCTGTTGTTGCTGCAGCTGTGGTTGTTGTTGATATAGCTGTTGTTCATACAGCTGTGGTTGCTGCAGCTGTGGCTGTTGTTGGTGCAACTGCTGTTGCTGCAACTGTGGTTGTTGTTGGTGTAGCTGCTGTTGATGCAGCTGTGGCTGTTCTTGGTGTAGCTGAGGTTGTTGCTGCTGCAGCTGTTGCTGCTGCAGCTGTTCCTGCTGAAGCTGTTGCTGCTGCAGCTGTTCCTGCTGCAGCTGTTCCTGCTGAAGCTGTTCCTGCTGCAGCTGTTCCTGCTGCTCCTCCTGCTGCCTCTGCTGTTGCAGCTGCTCCAGCTGCTGCTGCTTCAGCTGCAGCTGCTGCTGTAGATACACTTGCTGCTCTTTCTGGAGAAACATCTCGTGCCGTTGGTCATCATCAGTGTCATCAAAGCGGTCACTACCACTCTTGCCCCATGCTTGACCGCCCATCGTGAACGGGGACTGAGTGTCATCACTGTTAGACGGGGTCACTTGTTCCCGGCGCAACTGTCTGGTCACTTCATGCTGACCCTCCACTGGTCCATATGGTGGTCCATCTTGTGGTCGATTCGGTGGTCCATCCGAATGTGGCTTAGCTGTGTGTCGTATAATAGGACCAACTGGTTTTGTCTGCTCGGACAACTGACCAGCATGGGTCATCGCCTCCGTAGTTCCATCGCTGACCGCTTGCTGTCTATGATGTGGTGACGCAGATGGCGACGAAAAATCGTCACGGTTCATTGTATCCTTCAAGTTCTGTGTCAACTGTGCCACTTCAAGACTGTCCCGCGACATTCTTCGACTCTGTTCAATCTCACCGTCGTGGTGGCCAGTTCGGTAAGTACCACCACCCAATCGTCCGTCAGAATCTTCGTCCAATGAATCACGTTGTTGGAACTCCAGTGAATCAGCAGCCATGCCTTGTTTCTGCTCCTGGAAGTCTCCAGACAATTGGTCGAGGGTCAGTTCTGTCTGGCGGAACTGTTTGTCGAGTCGATCTTTCAAGCTGTTCTGATACGCTACCTCTAGTTCCAGTTCTGTCTTCTCTGCTGCCTCCAGTTGATATTCGGTGTCATACGGTGTCTTCACTGGCTGTATGATCCGTGGTGTGTGGCGCGGGTTGCCGTCACTAGACAGTGTTCTCTCACTCTTGTGTGAAACTAAATCAAGCTGGTTTAAACGTTCACCCTCGTGCGTCATGTTAGAACCATCTGTGACCTGCTCATGATTGCGGTCGGAGTCACCAACATTAGGGCTCATAAACCGGTCTTTCTCATCGTCGTCACTAACACTGGCAGCGTGCAGCGTTGGTGAACTTGTTAAAGTCGTTACACTTGACTTTTCCATGGACCTTTCCTTTAGTACTGCTAGTAGTGTTGCATTCTGAGTAATAATGCGACCTTGGCGTTGATTTGCTGCTCTAGTTGGTGCATATTCTACCATGATGTTAAGGAGGTCATTGTCTTGTCCAGTCCGTCTCAGCCAAAGTATGGTAGGTGCAGAACATTGAACTGAAACAAGAGAGAGGTCAAAGTATTTGTACGAATGCCAATATACATATATATATAACACTTAACTTGGCATGTGTAATTATGTATATGCTAACCCTGTTCAATGCAGCGCCACAATAGACTCCGGCTTCAAATCTGCCACTAAGCCTGTGAACTGAGAAACGAGTGACACCAAAGTAATATAGTTGAATTAAGCCAACTTAATCAACATGAGTAAATTAAAATGTAGTTAAATGTGTGGCTATAGCACTCTTAACTGTAGCCTAGATGCACATATACAAGATTCATATGCTGTTTTCTTGAGAAGTTTAGAATGAATTAATCTTAATTTGTATGTTTTTCCTACTTTCAAATGTGATAGTTTTGGAAGAAAAAAATTTATGACAAAACACATCGAAACTTAACAAGTACAGCTGTACATTTTAGTCACACAATATTTAGTCATACAACATTTTGTTACACAATGTTTAGTCACACAACATTTGGTCACGCGACATTTGGACATGTGACAATTGGTCATGTGACATTTAGTCACACATTTGGTCATACACATTTGGTCAAACGACATTTGGTTACACATTGAGTCACACAACATTTGGTCACACGATATCGCTGCATGTTTACATACAGCGACATATCTTGTGGAAAGATATAGTGAAATTTCATGTTTAATGGAAACGGATGCACAATGGCTTACTGACTATATTTTTAGTAGAGTCCATGCACAGCCATTGTTCTCCTCTTCAGTATGTGACTAGTGTCCAAAAAAAATTAAATTGACAGCTATCTGGCGAGGGTGGGTTATAAGTAGGTGAAAAAATGTTGGACTCTCGATAAGCCAAAGGGTTCCCAATCTTTTAAGAGGGTTTAGTCTGCTGTTGAAATTTGTATTACCGGGTAGTTTCATTTAGTCACACGTGTGATATTGTGACCAAATGTTGGATCCTCCATTATGTGACCAAATGTTGTGACCTTAATCACAATTTGTAGTTTGACCGAATGTTCTCATCCTTTCTTAGATAAGTGAATTAGCAGGCAGGCGATCTTGACCAACCTCTGTAGATAAACCCTGCGGACTAAGAGAGATAACTTGCCTGTAGTGTTAGTTTAAATACTTGTCTGGATCTTCAAATTTTAAAGTAAGACTTTTTAACCTTGTAATACCCACCTTTATGTGCACCATATTTTTGGTTTTGAGAGCGTGGTTTGTCTTGTGATTTGTTTTACTTTTAGAATTTAAATATGTCTATCTTGCAGCGGATTAAGATAAGACCTGAGGATCGAGATAAGGCCTGAGTGGTTTGGTATAGATGCTAAGTAAGAAAGATTTGGATATTGGCAGAGGTCTACTGTCAGTTAGCACTTGGTGTGGAGGATTCATGCCACAAAGTGTAGATTCCACAACTGGCTTGGCTCAACCTATCATGTTTGCCTACTGCCATTTCACTATGAAAAGTATGATTGCTTTTTCATAACGAACAACAGCCCAATTGGTAAAAGGCTTTCCATTTTGAGTAGCCAAACTTAATATTAATTATTTAGCCATTTCCTTTGTTATTAAGCATAATACTTATAAGTTATAACTCATCATGGACATACATGCATGCATGAACACACACACTTGCACACAAACCCAAAGTACAAGCATTTGTGTTTAGGTCACTTGCAACAAAATCCCCAACCCTTTCAGTTTCACTGTCTCAAGAAATAAACGTCCGCAGAATACAGATAACATTTTCCAAGATGAAGGATGTCTAGTTAGGATCAGTGTAAAACAAAAGCCTTGTATGAAATCATATCTGTCCACCTTGTGCTACTAAGTGTAACAGTCTCTAAGAGATTGAACCAATAGACCTTTTCCGCGGCACATGCGCAGTGTGCGTGTGAGAAGGGTTGCAGGACTAATCAGTGGCCAGTTCCTAGGTTTGATTTACATGAGCCTCCAGACAGTGGTCGTGCTGCAATCGTTTTATGTTATGTAACCAGATTACATCAAGCTATACAACTGGATCAGGATTTACATGAAGTGTCACAGATGGTATGTATACAGCAGCGACAGAAATAAGCCAGAATATTTACTTGTCCGCCGGACAAGTAAGTGGTTGTCAAGGGAAATCGAAGCTTCGGAAAAAACATTAAAAAGTCTGTCTTATTTTTATGACAACCCAATGTTCCTGCTGTTTCGTTGCACGTACATCTGAGTGACTTGTGAGCAACGACACAATTAGATTTCATCTGCAAATTTTGAAACTGCAAAATTATATTTGCAACTATTTCCCGGTCCATTATCATTATTATGATCATGAATATTAAAAGTAGACACGTTACATGATGCATACCAATATTTTAGTGATGCTGATATGAACGCTTTTATTAATAACAAATAATTATTACGATGATAGGAATGAGACAATTGTTTTCCTTGCTATTTGTTATAATGTTACAAAAACTGTTTGTGTTTAATATGGTATATATATATATATATGTGTATATATATATGTATATATACAAGTATATATATATACATATATATATATATATACAACATATAACACTGCTGTAAAATGTTGGCACCAGTTTGTCATTGAAGATGCCGCTCAACCATCAGGTTGCAATTCAAAGCCAGGAAATGTTGTCACAAAAATCAAAATAAACTATATAATTTTGTATTATTTTGTTCAACCTCTATGAACTTCAATATTAACAAAGTTCTGTATTTTACAAACGAAGATAATATTCAATTGATCATCAGCAAACAAGCGCATATTTTTCCTAAATGTTATATTACCATTTCAATGATGATAAAACAGTTTTAACGGTGCCCGAATTACATTTACCAGGCGGAATATAAGTTATTCATTTAGTTACGTTGTAACGTTGCTGCTGCGCGCAGACCGCCGAAGTTGGCGGAGGCTGACAAGTCAACGGCGGTTGGCGCCCCATCCCCGGCCGAGCGTCTTGCATAATTCAGTTTCAAATACTCGCAATTTATGGTTAAAATAAATGTTACATAGATACAACAACACTGCTGAAAGGACATTAATATTCCATTTATCAACCACCATCATAGATTTACCGGAGAGTCAGTTACAAGTTTTGAAAATTGTCACTGATCTGGATCAGCTAACGAGTAACGTTCGATGACTTGAAAGACTGCCGAGTCAGTTAGTGGGTTAGGCGTAACAATGGTTAAAACGATATAATTGATCAAATAACAGGTAGCGATACAAAGTGTACTATTTTCAAAGTTCATCAAATATGATCCGTGAATGGAAGCAAGTTGTACGTCGGCCAAACTGAATGATTTTGTGAAATACAGCCTCGATCAACGATGGCTGAAGCGAAGTCTGTCCCATGTGTATGACAGACCTAGCTCGTTGCGCTCAGCGGATGACCCTGTTAACGCAGGCATTAAACTCGGTCGAACATTGACGTACAACACACTGGCGGCGGTACAACAAGACGCCGACACACTAACAAAATTGTAACACGCGCGATTGCTAGCAAACTTCATTTACGTTTGAATTTCCTCAAATAAAATGCAATGTTGCACGCGTATTTACTGTAAATTTTCACTTGTCCACAGGATAATCATGTAGAGTCATTTTACTTGTCCGGGCCAAAAATCACTTGTCCCGGACAAACGGACAAGTGCTATTTCGAACGCTGTACAGTGTATATGCATTTCACTCCTCTAGTACAAAAACAACCACTTTCATCCACAACTCAAAGATTTCCACAAAATATCCAGATGCTCTTTCACCGGCGTTGGCCGCCGTGGTGATGGGACCTGTGTAATTTATCATTCAACTGTTATCCCTTTCTCTGTAAGATTAAATCAGGTCTATGAAACTGGAAGATATAATATCTGTTTTGATAATGCAGTATGTTAAGGTTCATTATTCTGACCTGTTAATAAGATGTAGTCGATTTTGTTCTCCACACCATTGGTTGTTTACGTGGTGCCAGCCATGGCGTGGCACGGGGAGCATCCCGTTCCCTGTGTGGCCCAATACATTGTATGTAATAATTCCACATCAGATGGTTTGGGCATCATTGGTAGACTGACACGCATATTAAATATGTAATGTGTTTACTCAATACCTTGATAATATACCTCAGGTACACGTACATATGTAAATGTTGTACTTATTTTTTCTAGGTGTAATTAATACATTTTTTTATTTCTTCCAGACATGGACAGAGAAGGACATCCATTGTATTATTGATCTCTCTCAGTGCAAGCATTTCGTAAAATGTTCAGCGACAACATTTGCACAGTTCAACAAATGTATGGGGTTAAAAAAAAAAAAATTCTGAATAGGATGATAATTTATCTTCTTAAAATAGTCATTTTCATTTAAATAATCACATCTAAACATGCGTTAATCACTCTAGAATGGACAAGAGGTTCGATGACTTTGACCCAACTTGTAAACATTGTTTGAAAATCATATTTTAGGTCAAACAAAATTAGAAAATTTTTAGATAGTTACACATTCATAAACTGCAACTCATTATATTTCTAATGAATCCAAAGAAATGGTGATTATTCCATTATGTTCATATTTCCGAAGGGCACGCAACAATCATTAGCATGTTAAATAGTATGTGTGGCTTTAGTGGTTTGGCGAGCGACTTGCAATCGCAGTTCCAGCAACTGCCGTCAGATGGCAAAAAAGGTCTATTAAACATAGATTTATACTTTGTCCCAATTGCCCAGTTAACCAACGATTTTATGAGCCAACAAAACCCTGGTCTACATACGAGCAGTTAGTGAACTTGTACTGGATGGCTATTGCTAGATATTTCCTTGACTGGCTCTTTGAGTCCTTTATCTCAACAGCAGATTTTTATGAAATGTTTATGGGTCACAAATAGGGTTACGAAGATCTTTTACTTTCTGACCTAACCATGAAAACGACCACCTACAGCCGCCAAACTTCTCCTCACATATTTTACATACATATACACACACTACGTACGTTACAAAAGCAATTCTCTTACATTCCTATATAATAACGTTCAAAATTTACAAAATAAACTCAAGTAAAACTCGACGTCACCAACGGTGACTACTCGTAGCTCTGTGGTTACCATAAAATTTATATTGTGCTGAGGCATCGCTACATAAATGAGTTTCACAGAAATGTTGTACAGTGATGCTATCATTATGTACTGTGTGTGTACAGTCTCTGTATAAAGCTTTACACAGGAACTCCATGTGTGTGTGTTCGCGACGCCTTCACACAATATTGATTTTATGGTAACTGCGGAGCTATGGGTAGTCGCTGTCCCTGATGTCGAGTTTTACTTGAGTTTGTTTTATGAATTTTGATCATTATATCTATGCATGACTATGCCTGTGGTCTTAGGTGATTTACTCCAAACAGCCCAAACTTGAGCTAACACAGGAGTTGTGTGGTGCTTGTTTGTGCGCATGCGTTGTGGGTAGTTTGTTTGTTTATTTTATAGGCACTTTAGATGATTGGGTGTGGTGAAAGGGAGGTTCATGATCGCTGTTTGAAATGCTATAGGGCTTTCTAGTTCAGTAATCGGTGGAATCATATTCCAGATTCGAACTGCTCGGTAGAAAGAGAACATTGCTGCTTTGATGCGGCACCTAGGGGTTACGTAGTGGCCACGGTTTTTTGACTGTGTTAGTAGACCTGGTGGGGGTGTGATGTTGATTATATTATTTAATATTTTGTAAAATGTCATGGCTTGTTTGATAATGCGTCGTCGTTCAAGAGTTGACCATCCAAGGGTGGCTATTAGGTCTGCTGCATTTGTTTGGCGTCTGTGGTCATTTCTGACAAATCTGGCAGCGCAGTGTTGTACTCTTTCAAGGTGTTTAATTTGGGGGCAGGGTGTGGATTCCATATGCGAGAGGCATACTCGAGTTTTGGTCGGATCAGCATGTTATAGGCTGTTTCCTTTACTTCAGGTTTGCATGGACCGAGGGTTTGTTTGATCATGCCTAGGACTTTTGAAGATTTGGAAGTTATGTCAGTGATATGGTTAGTCCAGGTTAGTTTAGAATCAAATTTTATTCCACGATATGTGTGGCTAGAGGCGGTAGAGAGTGGCATGCCAAAGAGTGAATATGAATGTAGTCTGGGTTTGGTTTTGTTTGTTATTGGGAGATGCACACATTTAGATATGTTAAATTCCATCTGCCATTTGTTAGACCATGTTTGGAGTTTGATCAGGTCAGATTGGAGAGTTTCGTGGTCGATTTCGGATGTGATTTTGTGATATATAATGCTGTCATCTGCAAAGAGACATACGGAAGATTGGACATTTTCGGTTATGTCGTTTATGTAGAGTAAAAATAGTAAAAGTCCTAGGATTGAGCCCTGTGGTACACCAGATTTAACATTTGTTCTGTCCGACAGGGCTCCATTGACCGAGACTCTCTGTTTGCGGTTGGACAGAAACGATTTGATCCAGTTTTGTGCGTTTCCAGTTATTCCATAGAAAGCTAATTTGGATAGGAGGCGTTTATCGGGGACTTTGTCGAAGGCTTTGGCAAAATTGTCTCGATGAGTTGGGATTCACAAGACAGACCTGGCTGGAATCCACGTTGGAAGTGGAGGATGATGTTGTGTTTGTGTTAGTGTTTCCACATGTTGGTTAGAATGATGTGCTCCATAACTTTGCAGAGGATGCATGTTAACGAAATTGGTCTATAATTAGCAGGGTCTGATTTGTGGCTTTTTTTGTGTATTGGTGTTACTAGTGCTTGGAGCCAGTCATCTGGGAGTTTGCAAGTGTTGTATGACTGCTGGAAAATGGGTGTGATAATGGGGGCAATTTCCACTACAGCCTCTTTAAGGACTCTGGCTGGGAGTTCGTCGGGGCCTGTAGCTTTATTTTGGTTTAGGTTTTTAAGTTGCTTAATTACTCTGTCTATCTCGATTTCGAGGGAGGGGATATCGGGATAGATGGATGGAGCTAGTTGGGGGATGGGGTAGATTTCTTGAGTAAACACGGAACTAAATTGGTTGTTAAGTGTATTTGCTTTGTCGTGATCGTTTGTGATTGGTTGGTCGTTTGCTTGCAGTGTAGGGATGCCAATGTATTCTCGTTTGTTTGCTTTAATGAATGACCAGAATTGTTTTGGGTTTGTGATTGTTTAGATAGTCCGTGTAGGGTTTGGTTGCAGCTTTAGTGGCTTGTTTTCAGAGTTGCCTAAACCTTTCCCAGTCATTATTACGTCCAGTTTGTTTTGCTTTTTTTATGGCTTTTGTTGTGTTTTCTTTGCATTCTTATTATTTCACGTGTTATCTGGGGGAGGGGAGTTTTTGCTTTGGTTTTGTGGCTGGGAATATTATTGTTGACTAATGAAGTAAGATTATTCTGGAAAAAGTTCCAATTGTGTTGACATCTGTTGAATTTGGGTTCGTGTCAAAGTATGTTGTTGTTAATTGTTTTATGTCGTCTTTAAGCTTATCCCAGTTTGCAGATTTATATTGGAACAGTTTGCGTGGTGGTTTACTGTTACGGATTGGATTTAGGTTTATGTTAAACATGACAGCTTCATGATCACTCATGCCGGGAGTGGTGTGAGTGTTAGCAGTTATCGATGGATTAGAAGTGAGTATGAGGTCAAGGATATTGCCGGAATCAACTCGCGTGGGATCGTTGACCATGTTTTGTAATCCAAATTCTCTAATTATTTCTAGCAGTTTGTTATGCCTGCTGGCAGTTCTGTTGTCAGTGGTTTGCTGCTTGCCCCAGTTAATATCAGGAAGGTTGAAGTCACCTGCTATAACTACATTAGAAGTTTTTTGTGATCTGTACAGTTTAGTTAGGGATTCGTGGAGAGCTTCAAGGGATTGGAGGTGGTCACTAGGGGGGTCGGTAGTAGGATGCAAAGTATATGGATTAGTTTCATGTGAAATGGATTTTTGTCCATACTGTTTCACAGCTTGAGTTTAGTTTTGTAAGTGGTTCTGCTACAATGTCATTGTGGAAGGCTATGAGAACTCCACCACCATGGGTGTTTCTGTCCTTTCGGATGGCGCTATAGTTAGATGGTAAGAACGAATAGGTAGGGTAGTTTTCGTCAATTTTGGTTTCGACTAGGAATATGATGTCAGGATTATTTGACTGAATAGTTGTTTTTAATTGGGTTGTCTTTGCGATGCTTTTGACACTGTTGGTATTGATTAGAATTCCGCTAAGTGTGTTACGTTTGGTTTTCTTACGACGTTCAGGGGTTGATGCATTTTGAGGGTTTGGTCCAAAGGTTGGATCCCAGGTTTGGGATGTACGACTCGTGTTTGTTTGAGAGATCTGTGTGAGGGGGGTCAATGTTTTGGTTATTTTGGTCTGTGTCACTAAGGCTGTTATATCGGTTGTGAGAACATCCAATAAGTGGTCTTGGAAGAAGGAATGACTGTAGTTAGGATGGTCGCATTTCATGCAGTGCCAGGAACAGGAACTGTTACAGAGGAGATTATATTGATCTGGACTTATGTCACAACATTTAATGTGTACCCATTGGTTGCACCGGTCACAGCAGACTGCTCGGTGGTTTGAAGCAACAGACTTTTTACAAAATCCAAAGGGGTGTCTGACTGGGCTGGGGTTTGTTTGGATGTCCCCACAGAGGATTAGTAGGACAAGATAACATGTTATGTGTCCCGATGTAGGGATTGCATAAGCCAGTTTGGTGTGGTACTTGTTACGGGAGTCTCTGGTGAAAGCTAGTGCCAGTCTAATACTTGTGTCAGTCCAGCAAGACATGTCATATGTTAGCAGACCATTTGGATCGTCCGTGGTGTATCAGGAATTTGGGTATGAATGCAATAATGATACTAATCAGAACTACCACTGGTGTGCCCATTTTGGGTGGCACCATCATAAGAGCAGCTATTGCACAAGCTGCGTTTCTTGTACAGTTATGTTAAGACAATAAAACTAAAGCAAAAACAAGAGATTATATTCAACTATAGATGTGGGTATTGTTTTTATGATTAAGTTATTCGCCATCTTGTTTTGAACTAGTTGTTATGGAAGCAAAGGCTAAACCTTTGTCAAATCGTGTCCTAGCGTGATTTGATCGCAGATATAACCATGGGATTATTTTCTGGTATATCTAAAATAGTACCTCGCACAGTTAACAGTAATAAAAACGTTTAGAAATTGTGAAAAAATAATCAATAACAGTGGAGCGGGAAAATCGGAATGGACTACACCTGACGCATGCGCAGACCACCAGACCATTCCCAGTGTGAATGTAAGAGAATTGTTTTTATAACGCATTGTGTGTATATATGTATTAAGATATGTGAGCAGAAGTTTGGCGACTGTAGGTGGTTGTTTTCATGGTTTGGTCAGAAAGTAAAAGATCGCCGTGGTTACGAAGTCGTATTCACAGTATACACGAGGTGGTTGGAATGCAGCATTGTCGTTGGCATTATTACTCCATTAGACCTAGGTCTTGCATGGAGTTGATTTTACGGTAATCCTGCATCTTCTTGGCCTTTATTATTAACGCTATTAAACAATCTTTTTACCTATTTTTTTCGACGCTGTCGTATTCGTTTCATCATTCCCCATCATTATAGACACAAAACCGAACTGTATTTGTTAAATTTATTGTGTTTGGGGGACTTTTATGCAACAAAACAGCACTGTTTTACACGTTTTGTTTATATGGCGGTCATCCGAAATCTATTCCAAACGTGTCGCGGTGCCATCACAACCAACCGGAAAGGCGATGCCACTAACGCATATCTAGTTTGTTAACATTAAAATATCAATGTATATATTTTGTATCTATAAATTCAACATTTCAATGACACGTTTGGAGTAGATTTCGGATGATCGCCATATCAACAAAACACGCACCTGTCAAACAGTGCTGTTTTGTTGCATAAAAGTCCCCAAAAGACAATAAATTTAACAAATACAATTCGGTTTTGTGTCTACAATGATGGGGAATGATGAAACGAATATGGCAGCGTCGAAACAATTAGGTAAAAACATCGTTTAATAACGTTAATAATAAAGGCCAAGAAGATGCCGGCAAGGACTCAGGTTTATGCTAACAGCTTTTTTAATAGAACAGTAAGGAACTGGAACGGACTAACCGAAACAGTTGTGTCTGCAGCCACGGTGGAAACTTTTAAATCTAGGCTGGGCAGACGACTCTAAAAATTCCCTGTAGGGCTATGCCATATGCCCCTCCCCCCTATATTGGCGTAATGACCGTATGGTTTTTGCCAATTATTATATAGACATAGAGATGCAGGATTACCGATTTTACAATAAATAACATTAAGTACACTACCAGTACGAGCAGGCCTAAGGAAGATTTGCAATCTGTCATTCACTTGGACACCACCCAACAATTTTGCACACCGACAGTCGATCCGCAACACAACTTGACAACCGACCGGCGATGACGACGCCAAGATGGCAAGGTGCCCACAAGGTAAATTACATAAGTTAAAGCAAATTCGTGCTACTTACAATTTGACCACTTGTTAGAAGTCACGTGGAGCTGCAGTATAACAATCGAATGCAAACAATAAGCAATTTGGATGGAAGTTTACTGTTTTTAAAACGGCACGCAGCCCTTTCCTGTACCCACAGTTCTTCACGATGTTGACGTTGTTATGGTTGCCGCCTAGTCTCGAGTTAGTCCGTTAGAGGGCGCCGTTTTATAGGTCCCTCTCGATGTGGGCGTGTTTTTGATCATAGCGACTAAACACGTAAATAGCTGCCACAAAGAAACTCACCACTAACTTGACTGATAGGTATTTGTACTGTTGAGTTTCGACGCAGCTGTTTAAGCCATTGTTTGAGTCTAGCACCAGAAGCAGTAGGCATACAATGCCGGGGAGCTAGTCCAGGCAAAGACTAGACTCCAGTGAAGTGGTGGGTGACAGTGGAGTCTGGAGAGTCGATCGGCGAACAACGCCTGGCCCTGGCTTTACGCAGTATCAGAGATGCAGTATAAATTCGTCTAATCTTATGCCTTGCAGTTTAAAAAATACTGTGATTTTTGCAGGTAAAACTAAGAGTTTTACTTGTTCTCGATCATCACTTCATATCTGTGCTATTTTATTTATGTACCTTGTACCAACAACTGATCACACAATTGCAATGCCAAGCCCAAGGCAATGTAATTTAAGTGTGTATTTATAATAAAAATCCAACTAATTACTAAATGAAAGGTGAAAAAATTGCACAATATAATTAAACCTCGTAAATAATTAACTTATTGCAGTTGACAAAATATGAGTGCCAGTCTACAAGGACAACTGCAAATCTATAATATTAATAATTTATTAATATGCTAACTTAAATTGCACATTACTGGTATAGCATTTTGTTATTGTCCAAGGCAGCTAGATGGATCCATGCGCTTGTTTCTGTGTATACCTCCTTGGACCATTGGCTTCTAATCTACCAACTGGGGATGTATTTAAACAGTGCAATGCATACAGTTATTTAGAGTTATTTAGACACGCTTGCTATTCTAAAGGGCTTTAAAATGTTCCTACCTGAGAGAATTGAGTGGTGAACAACCCTCCAGATGGCGCCAGTGTAAAGGTGTTTAAGATCAAAATACTGCAATAATAATAATTAATGCCCGGGGTTAAGGTTAGTCCTTGGGTGTAATGGTCGCCACAAACCGAGGGCAATATTAATGTTAACATATAGGTTATTACTATGTAATTTGGTAATTAACATAAAGATACTACATTTGATAGTTATTTGGGTTGGTTGTCAGTTATCCATAATGAACTGATTGTTTTGCTAGATGATGCTTCGGTGAGGACATGAGCCAGCTGCAGTCAGACATTATACAACATGGGTTGCATTTCGGTGAAGCCAAGTGGAGGAGGCAAAGACTTGTTGGATCTAAACGATGATGATGATCCTCTACATGACTGTGACTCCGTGAACAGCTATACAGAAGTGATCCATACCTCAGTAATCGCAGGCAAGTGCACCAGGTTTCTTGTGGGATTCCTTTGTTTTGCAGTATTTGATTATATAATTTCAATCTACTGGCTGATACTGATAGTGATAACGTAGTGTGCACTGCCTATTGGAAACAACTGCAGTAGAACTTTGATTTACGGTCACGTCAGTAATACAGCCACCTTGCAATTAAGGTCACCTTTGGACAGACGCAAATTATTTCTATTTGCAACAGTAAAGTATAGGAAATTTGTCCCACTAACGCAGCCACCTTGCTACTCAGGTCACTTTGGCCCAATCCCGAAGGTGACCTTGATAGTACGGTTCCTCTGTACATGACCTTGTGTACACGAACTTATTATATAATCATATCCATGTGTTATATATGAGTTATTACTGTTCTGTTCTGTTGACTTACACTAACGTGTGTTCCGACTCGAACATACGCGTATAACGAAATGCTTTATAACACAAGATTACCGGGATACTGACAATGCCAACTGCCTTGGTCGCCAGCACTACTCGCAGACAACACTAGACAATACATGACAATTACATTAATTGTAATAAATAATATCATTGATACATTTTGCTATAGATATTTCACTAGATAGGAATCACAGGTGTCACATATTTGAAAGTGACTTGACATGTGACCTGAACTTGAGTGGGATATCAAGACTAGGATTTGCAGTTCTTTGACTTGACTGTTGAGATTTGACTTGATTTGCAAAATTATGACTTACTGATATGTCACCGATAAGCTTATTAGCCGAGTACTTTATTAACAGCAGTTTTGCAATGAGAGAATAATTAAAAATAATAATTACTATTAAGCAATGTTAAGTAATTCTATGCATGTAATGTTTGTGCAAGAAGTCAAATATGCATTGCTAAGAGTAGTTATGAGTTATTAATATTGAAACTGTCAATGATAACTCCTTATTAATGATAATACATGTCTTACCAAGATTTTTATCTTAAGATACATACACATAGTACAGATAGCACTGATTGGATGTTAACCGAATGAGCATTTTCAGTAGTTATTTCTGCATATACAAAATATATGTTTTTATAATTAATGCAGCATGGTGTTCTTTAACCTATGGTTGATCTATGTTTGTTGCTTTTCAGGAGAATTTGAAATAACTCTGAGAGCATTTTACAAATGCGACACACAGAAGAGACAAGATATCGCGGAGAAATACTCCTCTTCATTTCACAGAGAGCTCGATGGCGATATAAAGGAGCTCTCTTGGAAAGCAGGTTTCATTATTGAGACTTTCCTTGTAGATAGATTCTCTCGTGTGGCAAGATATCTCTTTTATTGTCTCCAAAATGGCATATGGAAACAAAACATGGCTGTGGTTGAGATTGTGTGCAGTCACTCTGCCAGTGAACTGTCGGAGATACAAAAGGAATATCAGAACATCAGTGGTCAAACACTTGGCAGTGATCTGCAATCTAAGTATATCGACGAGGAAGTTTGTCATATTTTGATCGCGCGGTTGTCATTAAAGGTATTTGGTCTTTATCATTTGCCGGATTGGTTTATCAGTTTAAAGAAATTATTTCAGATTACTAAGATGTCAATATCATAGTCTGATTCATGCATCATTGTCAAGACTAGTTCACTGCTGTGGCTGGTTTAATTTTGAATTAATTATTTAATATATAAAAATGAGAAAAATAAAACTACAAATAGTGACATAATCTACAAACATATATATAGTAAATATACATTGTTGAATACAGGCACCGTGGTATATCTATATCACTCGGTGATCTGTTATAAACAACACTAGATATTATCCACAATTGACACATATCTTTTGTAGGCCATTATCATAGGTATGCTGAATCGCAAGTCTTGATCATCTAAACTACAGCAGATTTGGCTCACTCACTGATGTAATTAAACAATAACTGTACATGTAATTATGTTGTCGTTTACAACTTTTCCATTAAAATGCTATGGTAAAAATGTGAGCAAAGACTAATCTACCCTTCACAGAATGTGATATGTATTAATAGATGTATTTGATCTGAAGGAGTCATCAAATGATGACCAAGAAGATGCCTCAAGATGTTCAGCTCAGCTCATAGACGCTGCCAAAAATGAGACTCTGTTTGGTGATAGTCATCTCTTCCGAGACTGCATTACAACCAAGTCAGCCTCGGACCTCAAACTGATCCTTGAAATGTTTCTTAAGGTATTTTCTGCAAGTTTCTATCAACAGAATAATTACATGAAGATTAAGTAAATTAACCATAAGATAGTTCTAGTTCTGTTCTAGTTGTTTTCAGCGCTCAGCAACGTTCTATTATTAACTGACTCGTCTATATGTACACTGTATATAGATATATATATATATTATGGTTTTATAAGGTGTCATTCAACTAGTCAGCCTTTTTCAGAACATTATCGCCAAGCCGACCTTTCTATGCTGGCACTGAGGGTGGTCACTTCCAGGGTGCTTTTCGTCCTCGGTGGTTCTTTTACGTCCCAAATTGAGAAATGAATGTTAAGTAAATTAGTTAGCTACAACCACCGGCGAACTTAACATTTCCTAATGGACGGGGCAATATTTTGGGACTCATTGGTGTTTCTGTGATGTCAGGAGAGAGCAGTGTTGAAGGTTTTCCCAGTCAAGGAGAGGGTAGTGTGTTGCAGATTTTCTTGTTCTGAAGTGGGGTAGTGTTGGATATGTTCCCAGTCAGGCCACAAGAGGGTCTTCACAGCTGCAATGGGAAAATACATATTTCAGTATGTCCTAAATCTGCTGGTGTCTACAACTGAGGTGTATGTATGGAAATATTAATACTTGTGTTTATTAATCAAACACTAAGGTTAGTGGAAGTACCGGTCTTCGACCTACCAGACTGCCAGTACATATGTGTCATAAATTTTGTTTGATTTTTAGAAATGTGTGAAATGGCCTCATTTCTTCTGGTCATATAGTAAACACCAGCTATATATACCAGAGATGGGTGATTCTAACTGCACGTTCCTGGAATTGCTTTGATAATGTTGCCTGGTCCCAAACAAGACCAGCAAAGACAGAAAGTGGGACAAAGTATATTTGATTCAGCAAATTTCCATACATTTATGTTGGCAATATCCCAGGGATAGTGTAATCTATTACCACCCTTGGCTTGAGAGGAAGATTCTGGCTAATAGAACAGACTTGGGCACATTAACAACTCAAACTGTATGATGGTAAGGTTCAGTAGAACTATATGTATGATTCTTAAGATTTGAATTGTTGTTGGTATTGCGTTATTAATAATGACAGCAAGTAGGTTATACTTTGTGTCATGCAGCAATGCCAGAGAGACATGACAGTGGAGATAGAAAAATATTACCCAGAAGGCCACACAAGGGAAGCTCTTGTAACAATGGGTAGGTCACTCGTATGTTAGTGTGGATTCAAAAGCATTTGCTTCAGTTTAGATCTACATTAATAGTAAAACTTGTGGAACAATAAATGAGTAACCCTCGTCAAAAATTAGCATCAGCCATAACAGCTTCCATCATCTTTATAATAACAACTTGCCACGTTTCACATCTAGGTTTATCTAGCCATTTCATGAACTATTGCACGTATCGGGCTACATTTCATATGATGTCGTTTTGATGCCTGGAGTGATTTGTTTCTAATAGTATCTAAATCATTAGAAGTTGAGAAACTTTTTGGGTTTAGTCTCTGTGAAGCTGAAAATGTAGAATACTTTGAGATAGATTCCTACAGATGATGCAAGGCATATTCAGTTAGAGGTTTGTAAACTTAAAAATAAAACTAAGAAAATCGGTGTTTAATAGTAAACAAATATTATTGTTTTAGTTTTATTGCAACTTTTCTCTTCAATGTTTTTTGACAATATGTGTAGTTTAAGTGATACATATTTCTAAGTGAACCAAGAGCATGCATGTGTATGTCAAGACATACCGATATCTGAAGGTACGTCAAAAGAAAGGTTGCTGCATACCGGTATATATAATATGTTACCCAAAGTTACAACAAGTTTGCTCAGAGTGACATTATTCAGTAACAATACTATATTTAGTCATACATTTTAATTTATACATGTTTTTAATAAATAATTTATAATTAAAAACTATGCATAACATTTTTTTAAATGCATATTCATTTTGTCTTATTTTTGACAATAAATACATCATTTTTATTATTAGAACTGTGTGTTTCAGTGAAGTTGCTGCGTACCAGATGGTTATACTTGACTCATGTCATCCATGAGCTGAGGACAGCTGATACAGAGGAGAAAGAGAGACATCTTCTCTATCTGGTACTCTCTATGGATCAGGTATCTAATATGTTGAGTTTCATTTTTTAAAGAAAGGAATTTAAATTTTGACCTACTGATTTAGTTTAATGTTGGTTTATTAGTCGGCTCCATGAGAGCGACTATCAAAGTCTTGGAGGCGTCTCCTGACCCTTATTTGTTAAGTTGCATACCGTATTCATGAGAAGTGTATAAATTGTACTATTTAAAATTATAATTTGACATGCATGTATCATAATTATGTATTATTTGAAATGTCTGACAGGTCAAATATAATAAATTCCTCTTCTTCATCTTTTTTCCCTGTTTATAAATATGTAAACTGGTCCACACCAGTATGTGGTTGTCTCTGTAAATGCACCAGACAAGTAAACATCCTTTGTTGTTAGACTGCCTTGACAACATATTCCTTGTCCTAGGTTGCAGTGCAGTGGTAGGATGACATTTTGTAGTGCAGTGGTAGGATGACACATTGTAGTGCAGTGGTAGGATGACATGTTGTAGTGCAGTGGTAGGATGACATGTTGTACTGCAGTGGTAGGATGACATGTTGTAGTGCAGTGGTAGGATGACATGTTGTAGTGCAGTGGTAGGATGACACGTTGTGGTGCAGTGGCAGGATGACATGTTGTAATGCAGTGGTAGGATGACACGTTGTAGTGCAGTGGCAGGATGACATGTTGTAGTGCAGTGGTAGGATGACATGTTGTACTGCAGTGGTAGGATGACATGTTGTAGTGCAGTGGTAGGATGACATGTTGTAGTGCAGTGGTAGGATGACACGTTGTGGTGCAGTGGCAAGATGACATGTTGTAGTGCAGTGGTAGGATGACACGTTGTAGTGCAGTGGTAGGATAACAAGTTGTAGTGCAGTGGCAGGATGACATGTTGTAGTGCAGTGGTAGGATGACATGTTGTAGTGCAGTGGTAGGATGACACGTTGTAGTGCAGTGTTATGACATGTTGTAGTGCAGTGTTAGGATGACACGTTGTAGTGCAGTGGTAGGATGACATGTTGTAGTGCAGTGTTAGGATGACACGTTGTAGTGCAGTGTTATGACATGTTGTAGTGCAGTGTTAGGATGACACGTTGCAGTGCAGTGGTAGGATGACACGTTGCAGTGCAGTGGTAGGATGACACGTTGCAGTGCAGTGGTAGGATGACACGTTGCAGTGCAGTGGTAGGATGACACGTTGCAGTGCAGTGGTAGGATGACACGTTGCAGTGCAGTGGTAGGATGACACGTTGCAGTGCAGTGGTAGGATGACACGTTGCAGTGCAGTGGTAGGATGACACGTTGCAGTGCAGTGGTAGGATGACACGTTGCAGTGCAGTGGTAGGATGACACGTTGCAGTGCAGTGGTAGGATGACACGTTGCAGTGCAGTGGTAGGATGACACGTTGCAGTGCAGTGGTAGGATGACACGTTGCAGTGCAGTGGTAGGATGACACGTTGCAGTGCAGTGGTAGGATGACACGTTGCAGTGCAGTGGTAGGATGACACGTTGCAGTGCAGTGGTAGGATGACACGTTGTAGTGCAGTGGTAGGATGACACGTTGTAGTGCAGTGTTAGGATGACACGTTGCAGTGCAGTGGTAGGATGACACGTTGTAGTGCAGTGGTAGGATGACACGTTGTAGTGCAGTGTTAGGATGACACGTTGCAGTGCAGTGGTAGGATGACACGTTGCAGTGCAGTGGTAGGATGACACGTTGTAGTGCAGTGGTAGGATGACACGTTGTAGTGCAGTGGTAGGATGACACGTTGCAGTGCAGTGGTAGGATGACACGTTGCAGTGCAGTGGTAGGATGACACGTTGCAGTGCAGTGGTAGGATGACACGTTGCAGTGCAGTGGTAGGATGACACGTTGCAGTGCAGTGGTAGGATGACACGTTGCAGTGCAGTGGTAGGATGACATGTTGCAGTGCAGTGGTAGGATGACATGTTGTAGTGCAGTGTTAGGATGACACGTTGCAGTGCAGTGGTAGGATGACACGTTGCAGTGCAGTGGTAGGATGACACGTTGCAGTGCAGTGTTAGGATGACATGTTGCAGTGCAGTGGTAGGATGACATGTTGTAGTGCACTGGTAGGATGACACGTTACAGTGCAGTGTTAGGATGACATGTTGTAGTGCAGTGTTATGACATGTTGTAGTGCAGTGTTATGACATGTTGTAGTGCAGTGTTAGGATGACACGTTGTAGTGCAGTGGTAGGATGACATGTTGTAGTGCAGTGTTAGGATGACACGTTGTAGTGCAGTGGTAGGATGACATGTTGTAGTGCAGTGTTAGGATGACATGTTGTAGTGCAGTGGTAGGATGACATGTTGTAGTGCAGTGGTAGGATGACATACCATCAAAGGAGAGAATCGGAGTATGAGTCGACCTCCTGTCATTTTGAAACTGGCAGTTTTGTTCACCACACATTGCCTGTGCCTTTGTTTGGAAAATGGTTCATTGATTCTGTTTATCTGGTGTCTATGCTGGTGGAAGTAACATATCTTTATCATGTACTCACATGACCAATGGTCGTTATTTGTAAAATTCACTACATCCCAGTTTAGCTGTTATCAGCTGTTTCGGGATTATCACAAGTCAAGTAATACCTGGTAATTCTATGAAGGGTTTCATGGAAAAATGCGATATATTCATATTCTGTTCTTACAAAAACTCACTTCTGTGCTGCTGCCTGAATCATCAGAGCATAAATGAAAACATTAGAATATTTTTAAAATAAAAAATCATAGCAGATGATAGCAAGAACCAAACTTTTGCTCATTTCTGTTCTGAAATTGTTATCACATTTTGCCATGAAAGCCCTCATATAAAGCCAAGTTAAATCAATTTCCACAGTCATGTGCATAAAATAGATCCAGGTATGTTGAAGCAAGTAGTTGTAATTGTCTCTCTGCCACCCCATGTTGACTCTGTTCTTGTATCCAGGACTCAGTGAGAGAACTGAAGCAGGTGTATCAGAGCACCTTCTTTGAGATGTTGTCCAGAGACGTGAAGACTTCTGTGAAGGACCCAATCATACGACGCGCCCTTCTCAATCACGTCAAGTAGACACGTACAACTAGATGATGAGATGGATGTCAGGTCCAGGGTCAACGTGTGGTCATACACCCCGTTTTGTTTGAACAAGCGACAATGGGGCTTAGTTGGATGTTTTCTTGCGGATCCAGAGACAATTGACCTCAAACGGGGTGCAGTTGAAGGTTCTTGTTAAGCCTCAAGAAAGTCTGGCATCTATGGATGAAACTAAACATGCAGTTTCAACAGCACCTATGGAGTATTAACAAATTCTTGATATTTAGCCAGATTATGATATTTTAATTTTGCCTATCAACACTCTGAAGATGTGCTACTCATAAAGTGTAAACTACAAGAAAGAGTTGACACTGACAATCTGCATAAAGAATACAAGATTGGAATCCAGGCAGCTATAATATTGCATATACCCTGTGTATGTATTGACAGTGTTGTAAAGCTGTTGGCAGTAGCTAAGATACAGCAGCTAGAGACTGCAAATATTTTCATCATGACAGTTGTTCTAATCAGCTATAGAATCAGAATAATTTATTTTAACATAAGATCATATTGAATTCAGCAAATATATGTACATAAATGTAAGGACAGGGAGATGCTGTAGAGATACCTATTTATTATAAATAAACCTTTGTAATATGTAGATTTTTAACATTATATATGTATATACACAGCTATATATATAATTATGCACACATATATATATTAGATGTGAAATCGTCTATTGTAACCTCATGACTATAGTGTAAGGAATTAAAAAGATTCTGTGCACATGTTTTGTTAATGGTAGCCTCTGCAGGTGAAAGTAGAAGAAATGTCACATAATAATTGTTTCATATTGTAGTATATTTTGTTTATTTATTGTTGATGTATACGTGTGTGATCTCACAACTATTGTGATATCTGTCAGTATGTGTGGTTGTATAAATACGTGACCACATTGTTCTGATTTGAATTAAAGGTATTCGTGCTGTGGTGTGCATGTTGTCACGCATTGTTTCAAAAACACATTTTGAGACTTACCGGTACTGAAATGCATGGTGAGGTAGACGTTTAAAGTGAACAAGTATGTATAATTCTGGGTGTGTATTTACTTAATTACACTGCTGGATCATATTTCCCCACTTGGTGTACATAATTCACAGCCAGTGTTCCTCTATTATGGCTGTCTTGCTTTCCCAATCGTCTTTGTCAATCGCCCATTCTCTGGCTGTGTTTTTGCAATCACAGTCTGTTCCCAATAACGTCCTTGTTTTTTATTATATCTTCTCACACTTCAATAATTCTTTTGTCAATCCACTTCACTCTCTTCTAGAAGTGACAGTTTCCCAACCCAGTAACATTTCACCCTCATTCACTTCCTGTCGCTCTGACTCTTCTTCACTGCTAGCACCTTCCACCTCCAGCAAACACTCTCCCTCATAATAGTCCATTTCACCATTTGACACTAATGTGTTCAATAGCCAACCTAGAAATGTTCTATCCTATGAACTTTTTTGGTTGCTTTGTACTCATATGGGGTCCTAGAACAAATTCAGCTTGGTTGCCCAAACGCCAACTTTGGGCAACTCTGGTAATTTGCATAAATCCAAGATGGCCACTGGGCGATGTCTTGAACATTTAACTTTTGAACTACTTGTCCTAGAATGATGTATAATACCTCTTTTAAGGGGTGTTGGGGTGCGTAGAATCCATTTCTGATGTTATTTTTTCTATTCAAGGTCAAGATCAAACGCTGAAGGTCAGGTGAAGGTCAAATGTTTGATTTCTCATGGACAATGAATGGAAACTTCTACTAATTTATATTTTAGTTTATTCATGCACATAAATAGATAATCTTACAATATTTGACAGATTTGTTCATGAGAAAAAACAGTAATCAGTCATATTTGAAACACGTAGTTACATCTGCTACTCGTAGTATATAGTGTAAATATCATTATGAACATTGGCATTCATATTTCTTTGTAAGGGAAATTATTCCATTAAGTAATCATGCCCAAAAGTCATTATAAAGACGATGCAAGGATTGACATCCATAACTATGGATAAAAGATAGTCTTACACAATGCTATGCTACAAGCATAAGGTTTACGCTATCTTAGTAACTGCAGATATCGCCTAATAATCTACCATTTAATCGGGATCAGCAAGATCATCCTCAACATCTTCATGGCCTTCACCCTCCTTATCTACATCCTCTACAATCTCATCTTCAGAATCCTCCTCCTCAGTATCCTCCATCTCGATACCCTCCTCGTCTCCAGCCTAAGCCTCTTCTGTCTGAGTCTACGGATTACAGCAGCCCTCTTCGCCAGAACAGATGCAGTATGACGTGCACGAAAGATGTTCTTTGTGGCAGCCACAAACCTACGTGCTGCACTTCTTGCCCTGTGCCCTACATTCACAATGAATCACATCACACAGGTGTGGTGGACCTGATGAAAGGTTTGAAGTGTACGTGGCCACAGCATATCGGGGGCTGACATCTTCAATGGGAAGCCCTGGGTGAAAGCTATGCGGTCCTTTCGGGGTGTATCAGCAGCGCTCTTGAAGCGGTTTCTGTCAACAGGGCCGAAGACATTTGAGCAGATAGACCAGTATCTGGACACTGCTCGCCTCCATCCAACTGGCCGACACTGGGTGGACAACTTCCTTCTCTCCACACTCCTCGTCCACTAGTTTGAGCGTGCAGAGAGAGAGGGTGACATTTACTTCAAGCAGCTGGTCATGGAGTGCATGCTGAAGTACTTCTTTCTCGCTGGACATGTGCAGTACGCCCGCTATCTCACTCAGTACCTGCTGGAGATGCCTGTGCTCCCTGCTGAGGCCAAGGTGGACCTTGAGTCTAGCGCTTTTGTTTGTCGACACCATGTGGGATACTGGAATGCTGTCTCTGGTGATCAGTTTTGGCGAGCAGACTGCCATCAAAATCGGAAAGGGAGCTCTCAGGGGCATGATTATCTGCTGAGCTAGTTTGTGAGTGGATCGACGCCTTCCCCATCACCGTGCACGTGTCAGACCGCGTGGACTACATCTACTCTGCTGATCCACCAGGCCATTATGCACAGAAACAGCACAAGGAGGAGTTGAAACACCGGCGTGTCTTGGATGCGGATGATCGGGGTCTCATTGATGCAGATGTGCAGAAGTTTCATCGCCCTCATCTGTACAATCACGTCACCGGCCAAGTTGCTCCTGCTGAAGTGAATGTGGCTGATTCGATTGTGCTTGGAGAAAAGATGCAGAGCAAGTACAGCGCCAGTTTTCTCGATGGGTTCTACGACACAATCAGTAGTCCCATCAAGACGATGGACGTTCTAAAGAAGCAGGACAAGGGCAACAAGGGCAGGCCAGTCATCGATCTTGAGAACATTTTTCTCCGGCTCTTGGTGATTGGTCAGTGGCGGCAGATGGAGCTTGAGCCTCTGTTCAACTACGAGCTGTGTGCAGTGCCTCCATCGCTCTTCGACGAGCATGGTTGTCTCCGCAAAGCCAACAAGTCGGGGCTGGTCAAGCGCCTGGGTATGCTCCAGATCTCGCCAATAGCTGCCGAAATTGTCATCATGGATGTTCAGCAGCTGTTCTACCGTATCGTGTGGCCACACGGCGGCAGTCCCTCAGATCTGATCGCATCCATCCTGGGTCGTCTGAGTCACTAACCAGATGGTACTGAGAAAATCATTGTCTTCGACAAGTACCAAGATGTATCTGCCAAGGATCACGAGAGAATACGACGAGCTGGTGAAGTTATCCTCATCTACGAGCTCTCCATCACCAGTCCTCTGCCCAAAAGAGATGCAATCCCGAAGAGCAAGAACAAGCGCAGCTTGACGAGCGTGTTGTCTACCTTCAGTGGAGGAGAGAATGTGACGATGGAGCGTTTGGTCATGATGAGGCGGCCATCACCGTGATCTCCTATGTCATTGAGGCTCCCAACTCTGGCAAAAGCATGATCCGTGTACTTAGCGACGACACAGATCCTACTAGTCTATTGGGTGTATCTCGAGGAGATGGTGTGCAAGGTGCAGATGGAACGGTGGGATGGGACAGTGCTGGATGTCAACGCCAACTACGCTGACATAGGGCCACAGTGTCTGCAGCTGCTTGGCATGCACGCCCTCAGCGGGTGCGACACCACCTCATATCCGTATGCCAAAGGCAAGATCAATGCACTTAACACCTTGCTCACTGGGGACTTCCCAGGTTTGGATGATATGCTGAGGGAAGTGGTCGCCACGCCGGCGGATCAGATGGAGACGGCGAAAACCTTCATCGCCCTGTATGGTCAGCCACTGGGGACATCCATGGAGTCTGCACGCTTCACACTCTACACAAAGAAGAAGAAAAATCCAAAAGTCAAGGCCTGCGGGCCCATCTGCAAGTCAAGCTGTGGAAAGCGGCAGACCAGCAAGCCACACCCGATGAGTCAGCCGATATCACTCACTTCGGGTGGGAGACCCGGGATACCGTCCCCTCTCCTGTTATTGCTCAGGGTGACCTACGCCCACCACACTTGTGTGGTGTGATTCATTGTGAGTGTAGGACACGGGGCAAGAAGTGCAGAACGGAGGTTTGTGGCTGCCACGAAGAACATCTTTCGTGCACGTCATACTGCAACTACTCTGGCGAAGAGGGCTGCTGGAATCCGTACACTCAGGCTCAGGCTGGAGACGAGGAGGGTATCGAGATGGAGGATACTAAGGAGGAGGATTTTGAGGATAAGGGTGTAGGTGAGGAGGGTGAAGACATGACGATATTGAGGATGGTCTTGCTGATCCTGATTACCTGGATGATGAGTGGGAGTAGATAAATGGTAAAGATTATTAGGCGATATCTGCAGTTACTAAGATAGCGTAAACCTTACACTTATAGCATAGCATCGTGTAAGACTATCTTTTATCCATAGTTATGGAGATCAATCCTTGTATCATCCATACAATGACTTTCGTGCATGATTATTTAATAGAAGAATTTCCCTCACAAAGAAATATGAATGCCAATGTTCATAATGATATTTGCACTATATACTACGTGTTTTAAATATGACTGATTACTGTTTTTTCTCACGAAAAAATGTGTCAAATATTGTAAGATTATCCATTTATGTGCATGAATAAACTAAAATATAAATTGGCAGAAGTTTCCATTCATTGTCCACAAGAAATCAAACATTTGACCTTCACCTGACCTTCAGCGTCTGATCTTGACCTTGATTTGAAAATATAAAATCAGAAATGGATCCTACGCACCCAACACCCCTTAAAAGAGGTCGTATACATCATTCTAGGACAAGTAGTTCAAAAGTAAAATTTTCGAGATATCGCCCAGTGGCCATCTTGGATTTATGCAAATTACCAGAGTTGCCCAAAGTTGCCGTTTGAGCAACCAAGCTGAATTTGTTCTAGGACCCCATATGAGTACAACTCAACAAAAAAAGTTCATAGGATAGAACATTTCTAGGTTCATGAAATGACAAAACGACTATAAGGCGATGGTCTTCATTCGATTAATAGGCAATGCTTTCTAAAATATCGTCTGCATCTCCCAAACAACAATCGTATCAATAGATTAAGGGAGGGATGGAGTTCTCTTTTAGAGTTCAGCTTTCTCAAGAAAAGGTAGACCTTAATTCTACCATTACATGGACACTTATTACAAATAGTCCTCATAAAGAATCCCATTTTTCCCTAGGGTTCAATGTTCCACACGTGACATGTCATTATTATCTCTCTCAGTCAGCTTGAAGGTAATTTTCTCTCGACTATCTTCAGCGATTATATCTGGGACTTTCCTCTCGTGCTTTACAATTTTCTTTTTTGCATTCATATTCCGACACCACTTCTGTTACAACACTGCCTTATCATTACCACTCGCTTCTCGCGCACCTCCTCTTGCTTGCTCTGTCTCGACCTCCTCCCGCCCCCCACTGCTCTTATATGTCGTTGCTCTCAGAACACGGTGGTATTTCAGGAGAAGACACTCCCATGTATATGAAGAGATCAGATTTCGGCAACACAACGCCTTTGTAATCCCCGTATTCACGACGTGGCCACGTTGGAGTCACACGACCAAAACCAATGGCAGACCTTTAGCCGGATCACTGTTGATAGCGGCGTATTGTCCCCACTTGTAGGGAGGCAGTTACGCAACAAATGCATTCTTATGCGCACAGCTCGCGCACATGCCTACACACGCATTCACGCACGCATGTCGGTTTTCCAGATGTTCACACCTCCCGCTCCACAGCATGCATTCTCCGATATATTTATTACTAAAAGTCTTCGTATTTCCACGGCCTCATTAGGCCTACCTGTCTCTGCTCTCAGTGTCTTTGCCTAACACCTATAAAACTGTGTTCTCCTTTGTAATATCTAGCTTTACTTCGCCGAATGTTTACCACAACGAGGTATCTCGGTCGTTCCCCGTTGCGTAACTTACCTCTTCTGACCAAGCAGTGCACCTGCTGCAAGAAAGGACCGCGTTTCCGGCAACCTGCATGTGATGGTCCACTCACCAACGTGGTGTGTTGGTCACTTTTGTAGGCGAGGAAAGCCGTCACTATAAGGTCTGGGGAGTAGATGCCCTAGCTGATGATCATGTTGATTAAATATCTCGCAAGAGGGTGGCACAGAACATCAGTTATTAGGGTGAACGCCTGCCTGACACTTCACCGAGGTTACACCGAGCACGTGTTGTCTCTGTTCATTTGTGAATGATTCTGTGTGCCGTTTATTAATGTAAAACCACGTAATTCTACGTACCAAGACTTTTAAATATCCTTGTGTAACTCCAATTATGCCCAAACGATCACAGTAAATCAACGTTGCACGTTAGTTATCTTTGCCAAGTTAAACTGACAGCTAGGATACAGTTAATCATGCATGTATGTGTTTACTGTCTATGTTTGATGTGCAACCAGTCCCCGGTATAGCACAGAAGTCGTGATCTCAAGCATGTCGTTACCACTGTCTGCCCGTATTCTCAAGGTAGGCCATGCTTCGTGATCTGCGTGTGTTATACTGATAGCATCGGGACTTTGAACATTACTAAATGCTCTTCACAAACTACCCTCCTCATGGACAATGAAATGTTACTGGTATTGTATACTCTCTCTCTCTCTCTCTCTCTCTCTCTCTCTCTCTCTCTCTCTCTCTCTCTCTCTCTCTCTCTCTCTCTCTCTCTCTCTCTCTCTCTCTCTCTCTCTCTCTCTCTCTCTCGCTCTCTCTCTCTCTCTCTCTCTCTCTCTCTCTCTCTCTCTCTCTCTCTCTCTCTCTCTCTCTCTCTCTCTTCTCTCTCTCTCTCTCTCTCTCTCTCTCCTCTCTCTCTCTCTCTCTCTCTCTCTCTCTCTCTCTCTCTCTCTCTCTCTCTCTCTCTCTCTCTCTCTCTCTCTCTCTCTCTCGCTCTCTCTCTCTCTCTCTCTGTCTCTCTCTCTCTCTCTCTCTCTCAGAGAGAGATAGAGAAGAGAGAGAGAGAGAGAGAGAGAGAGAGAGAGAGAGAGAGAGAGAAGAGAGAGAGAGAGAGAGAGAGAGAGAGAGAGAGAGAGAAGAGAGAGAGAAGAGAGAGAGAGAGAGAGAGAGAGAGAGAGAGAGAGAGAGAGAGAGAGAGAGAGAGAGAAACGCACAGACGCACAGACGCACAGACAATTACGTTTACATGTTAATCCATAACATCACTTCGACTATAAGTAAATGAACGTCTACATATACCCAACGCCGTCTTAATTTAAATTGACAATCATTTACTATCGACATACCTTCATTCTTGATTGCTACTTCTCGGACAGCTACCGTACAATATAACAAAACATGTCAATTATTCCGCACTATTGCACATGAACATAATCTGTACATAAATATGATTCAAATTAAACGTTCAGATAATAGGCATTGAGGTCACCGTTTATGCATTGAACAATACAAGCAAGATCACATGCCAACAACAACGAATAAACGGTTGTGCACGTCCCAGTGACACGCAATAGGGCCAAGAAACACACACACACACACACACACACACACACACACACACACACACACACACACACACACACACACACACACACACACACACACACACACACACACACACACACACACACACACACACATTATTCTAAACACCAACCTGTGTGTTTCTTCGTCATTACAAAAACAGTGAGTTCAGACGTGCAATTCGGTAAGTTGTGTGGATTTCTCCTTTTTATTTGACATTCATAGCAGATAATCAAAGCGGACGTATTGTTGGTGTTTTTATAGTCTGGTAAATCTCTGTGAAGGACCTATGTGTAGCCATTTTGAAAGGACGAGTCCTACCTACCTTTTGACTAGATATAATTTTAAACCCTCCAATTGCACCCTCTGAGGCTTGCCAAAAACCTCCACTGGCGCCGGAACAAATGAATATATTGGGTTGGCTGAGCCGAAGCTTCAGAGCGATTTCTTTATCGGATCATGACATCGAAAGACGGGAGTGAGGGTGCTGTTGGAGATATGAGTTATGCAGTACCACCTTTACAATGTATGTTAAATATTCAAACATATAGGGCCTATGTCAGGATTCTTCCTAGCTTGCAAAACTAATTGAGCCAATGAAGGGCCTATGAAACTTATATTGAAACATCACTGGCCAAATCATGTCTTGCTAGCTGGGTTTCGGGAATATCCAGTCCAAAAAAATCTGTTCGGCTATTTTCGTGGACCCTTAGCCTTCGTTGCCCCTAGACACGTGCCTATATAGTGCCTTTTGGGTAATCCGCCACTGATCTCGTGGATATGTTAGGCAGCTCAACTCTCTGAACATTGAACTTCGATGGAAATCTTGATCATCCAATAATTTGAGAAATTCAAAATCATTTGTAAAACAGGAGGCTCAACATTTCTTTGGGAACCATTGCCATGTTGGAAACGCAACCAGTACTCAGCAGTTGCGGATGCATGCGGTAGGCAATACAAACTTCTAGCATCTGGAAGCCATGGAACAGGAGTTGGTCAGATACTTCCATGAAATATCAAGAAAAATTTATAGGCAACTAACCAACATATCCACTGTCCCGCTGACACCTACATCTGATGACAATGTCCCGCTGACACCGACACCTGATGACAATGTCCCGTTGACACCGACACCTGATGACAATGTCCCACTGACACCGACACCTGATGACAATGTCCCACTGACACCGACACCTGATGACAATGTCCCACTGACACCGACACCTGATGACAATGTCCCGCTGACACGTACACATGATGACAATGTCCCGCTGACACCTACACCTGATGACAATGACCCACTGACACCGACACTTGATGACAATGTCCCGCTGACACCGACACCTGATGACAATGTCCCGCTGACACCGACACCTGATGACAATGTCCCACTGACACCGACACCTGATGACAATGGTGCTGCTCAGACAGAGCTTTTGGCACTCCAGAAGATTCAGACGTCATGGTGAAATTCAACGCTTAAATTCTCACAGTCTTACTGGACAACGGTTGAAACTATCTACCCTAATTTGTATGATCCGGCGTTCTGTTAACTTCTTCCATTCTCCTCTGTTTCCCAAACTCATATGCATCAATGCAACATTTTGAAACAAGCCGCAGGTGGATCATGACCTTTGATACGCTCTCGCTGTACATGCAAAACCCAGAATAAAGAGGCTTGTTAGCGATAAGCAGCATAACCCATTTAGTTTAACTTACATTGAAAACAATATTTCTGTGTGTGTGTGTGTGTGTGTGTGTGTGTGTGTGTGTGTGTGTGTGTGTGTGTGTGTGTGTGTGTGTGTGTGTGGGTGCATGCGTGTGTGCGTGCGTGTGTGTGCGTGTGTGTGTGCGTGTGTGTGTGGGTGCGTCCGTGCGTCCGTGCGTGCGTGCGTGCGTGCGTGCGTGTGTGCGTGCGTGCGTGCGTGCGTGCGTGTGTGTGTGCGTGCGTGCGTGCGTGCGTGCGTGTGTGTGTGTGTGTGCGTGCGTGCGTGCGTGCGTGCGTGCGTGCGTGCGTGCGTGTGTGTGTGTGTGTGTGTGTATAATACTGTGTATCATGCCTGTGACATTGAGGAGATTAGGAGTGATAGCCTAAGTTAGCAAAGACCCAAAACACTTTAAGCATTTCGTAGGGTGGTTTGATCGTCATCACGTATCGCGGGGAATAGGTACACACACACACACACACACACACACACACACACACACACACACACACACACACACACACACACACACACACACATATATATATATGTCATTGTGTGTATCATTGCGTGTATCATTGTGTGTATCATTGTTTGTATCATTGCGTGTATCATTGTGTGTGTCACTATGCACGTAACTGTGTATTACTGTGTGTCACTGTATGTGGTGTACGAACGTACGTATATGTTTTGTCATGTGCATATGTACGTAAGTACGTATGTGTATATGTGTATGGGAATGGTAACGTTTTCATCCTAGAGGTTTGCATCTCTGGCACCAAACTTTCAGGGATTAATCTACGAGAAAATCTAATACTTTGTCTGCCAATCAGTTAGGGACAATTTGCCTAACTTGCGTTGCAAAACACTGCTCAAATTTATGTCATATCCAACATCTGCTACGATTACTTCTGGAAACCGTCTTCTGCACCTGTGTGGACGTTTTGCTGTTATGACTGACTTCCGATTGCCATTAAACTGTATTTGTGCATTGCAGGAAAACAGCGAGTTGAAGAAAAAAGAAATGGCGAAACCGGCAGAGAACCAGAATGGCGACAAGCAGTCGATTTGGGAGAACTCACCTTATATGAGATTCCAGAAGGACGAGATTAAAGAAGAAGAAGCAAAATCAACAGAACAGGAGGAGAAGAGGAAGAACTGGGAGAACGAGAAGGAGGAGAAAAGCAACCCAGATGACGTCATTTTGCAGCGGTGCAAGGTCAACGTAATCGGGCAGGTGCGTGGTAATGAACGGCCACCTGTGATTCCTTCGGAGCCGCCCCCGGGTTACTTCGAAGAGTTCAACACCGAGGAGACGGCGATCAGCGCGGACACACAGTACGACGACGGATCGCTTCTGAAGAACACCACGCTTGGCGAAGCTGTGAATATTATCACGATGGACAGACTTAACAGCATCCACAATAAGGAGGTCCAAGAGCAAAGTAAGCTCGGGGCCAAGTTTATTGACAGTGTCACTAAGGTTCCGTTGAGTGACTTCTGGCACCGTGTAACTCAAGGCGTCGCTGTTCTCATATTCGTTACAAATTTCATCTCTTCTATATATGATCTAATTCATGAGCCAGGAAGTTTACATTACAAAGTGCCAAACATTTTCTTTGGCATCGTCGCCACAATTTTGATTACCATGTGGTTTAAAATGCGTCCAAAATTTACGAAACATGACGAGGGGGATCAGAAGAAGATGGAGGGGGAGAATGAGAATAAGGAGGAGAACAATGAAGAGGAGAAGACGGAGGAAAAGGAGATTGGAGGAAAACATGGGCAGGAGAAACATGCGGTGACGGGGGAAGAGGAGGCGCGCGAGGAAGAGAAAAATAAGAAGAATGACGAGGAGGATAAGAAGGAGAAACATGAGGAGGATGTGGCAAAGGAAGATATCGAGGAGGAGGAAGAGTATGAAGACGATATGGAGGAGACGGGGGAGAAAGATGAATACAAAAACGAGGAGAACGCAGAAGAGAAGGAAGATGACAAGAACAAGGAGAAAGAGGAAGGGAAGGAAGAAGACAAAACTGAGGAGGATGAGGAAAGGAAGCAGGGAAATATTGGGGAAATACAGAAGAAGGAAGAGAATAACGTGGGAAACAAAAATGAGCAGAAGAACAAGAGGAAGAAGAAAAAGAAGGATAAGATGGAGGAGAATAAAAAGGAGGGAGATATAGCTGAGCTGTACAAGAAAGAGGAGGATAGGAAGCAGAAGGCGGATGAGGAGAAGGAAAAAGGACTGGAGGAGGAAAATGAGAACAAGGAAAATGGGGAGGAAAAGGAGGAGAACGATGAAAAGACGGAGGAGAGTTTGAAGGAGGAGGAGAAAAAGAAGAAGTATCAACAATACATCGAGAACATCCTCCACGAAGCTGTCTTATATCCGATCATTGTGCTCAACGTGTTCGGCTTCGCCACGGACGTGATAGAGGGCGGCTGGTTTGGCAAAGTGCAGTTTGTCCTGGTCGTCATCGATGCCATCGACATATCGTGGACGCAAATCATGCGTGTATACATGATTCACAGATTCCTTAGAGACATTGCAGACAAACTCGGTGTTCACGCCAACATCGGGTGGCACATCCTTGGTCGTGGTATCTTCACTACCGTCTCTAACTTCGTTCTCTTCGTCTTCCTCATAATACTGCTCGGCGTGCAAGTACACAGTGATAACTACTGCATCACTCATGACGCCGACTCCAGTCCCAACTACAACCGATTGTGCGAGAACGCGACGGTTGACGCCAACACCCCTAAATACCGCGGCACCGTCAATTCAACCTTCCTTCTCATCGCTGTCGTAATCCTTCCTCTCTTCAATCTCATCATGTTCGTCGTTGTCAACTATCACTGGGTGCTTGAACTGTTGCTTGAGTTCGGAGAACACTCGCTTAAGGAAACCGGAGGGGAAACGGAAAACAAAGCGGAGAGTAACAAAGACGCCTCGAATGATACCTCGAAACAAATTGATGAAAATGTAGGCCTAGTCGTCGATTTGGTGAGAAAGTCCAAGGAAATCACAGAAAAGCTGGAGGCTATGCGCAACGTTCCCGATTTTAAGAGGTTCATTTCAGTAGCTACTGAACCGGTGATCGCAGTTCTGATTATCTTCTGGGAGATCATTCTTGTGTTGGCCATCGTCCACTTCGATGGTTGCGAGCCGTCGACGTTCACATGGTGCAGTAGGGGCGGCATACAAGCGATCTTCGTAGTGATCACTGTCGTGTCTAACTTTCACGCCGTCATAGTCGCCTTACTCTTCAACGCCGGCGTCATCGTTGTCGTCGCTGCTTTGCTCGTTTATCCTGTTTCCATTCCGTTATTCTTGCGCGGCATATCATCGTAGACTTTCAAACGTAGTGCACTTCCACCACAAGGACTCCAGAAGTAAAGAACAACCGCACAAAAGGAAGAACCTTCGCTGTGTGGAGTGCAGTAGCGTAATGGATAGAGCATCGGATTCTATAGAAGTTCCTTCGCTCGACGTTGCTCAGTTCACTGTGTCTAAACGATATTAATACCGCTTCACGTAGGAGAGCGCTATGTTAACAATTTTGATTTGGGAATTGACATTCGCGCCCGTAACGCGATTGTGTACCCGACTATAGACAGTGGTGGATATTTGTATCGAAAAGTCTTCGCGCAGTAATTGCAGCGTGGCTGAACGCTTCCCAGAGATGTCAGGAAAGTGTTTGTTTGAACAGATCTGCTAAGGAGTCAAGTGAGAAGCGCTTTGAGCAGTCATTAGGACTGGATCCCCGCGTTATATAAGAACTTACCTTTACAACCTGGTCTGCACTGCTTCATGTACCAATGATTACATGAGGAAATCGGATGTAAAGAACAGTTCGACCATTTCCTAATGTGATCCATATAGCACGCATCCATTGTAATGTAGTTTTGCCATCGATTGTTTCTTTCAGTTGTTGGTGTCTGTGATATCGTTAGTTTCGTATCGTATCGTATCGTATCGTATCGTATCGTATCGTAACGTTGTCGCACTTGTACACGATGAGGAAAAGCGACGAAAGAAACAAGTGTGGTAATTATTGTTCAGTTAAAACAAACATTTACTGGACATTGATTTAATTTGATTGTACAAAATGGATGTTTTGTATATGCTGAGACAATATATAGATAGTTTGTGTCATCACATACCAACTGATGTGGAACTTGCTCTAATTTTGGATCAGGAGTCAACGTTTTGCAAATTGTGTGTGTGTGTGTGTGTGTGTGTGTGTGTGTGTGTGTGTGTGTGTGTGTGTGTGTGTGTGTGTGTGTGTGTGTGTATATATATAATACTGTGTATCATGCCTGTGACATTGAGGAGATTAGGAGTGATAGCCTAAGTTAGCAAAGACCCAAAACACTTTAAGCATTTCGTAGGGTGATTTGATCATCATCACGTTTCTCGGGGAATAGGTACACACACACACACACACACACACACACACACACACACACACACACACACACACACACACACACACACACACACACACACACACACACACACACACACACATATATATATATATATATATATAGCGAACTTATGCTATCACTCCTAATCTCCTTATATATATATATATATATATATATATATATATATATATATATATATATATATTAGGAGATTAGTTCGCTATATATATATATATAAATATATATATATATATATATATATCCAAACATTTTGAACATTTGAACTCATACTCATATTCGATACTAAAGTTGTCGTCTTAGATAGCATCCATACACAGGTATTTAAATGCTCTTCCCATTTATGTCTTAATTAACAAGTGGTTAGTAGCCATGCAACTATGCCATCATTGTAATATCATACCTGAACTACTTATATAAATTACTCTACAGACCATAGACCAGATAGACCATAGACCAGGTAGGCCTTGAGACTTGCAACTGCACCCATATTGTGGCTCCCAAAATACCGCAAACTGCACCTCTGAGCGAGACTTTTACCTGAAACGGCACTCTTGCCTCGGCATCCCAGAAAATGGGCCTACAAATTGTATTTAGTCACTACGCAATACACAAAAGCAGCATTTGATTTTGGCAGACAACTGGCTTTCACACGTGAATTATATAACCTTCTTGAAAAAACGTTGTGTTGAAAATTTCTTCTTTCAAAATGGATGCTATTGATTTCGACTGTGTTTTCGACGCAAATGCGCCATCGCTGCAATTAGGAATTCTTAGGTTTTGTAAAAGCTAAACTTGTCAAACTGAGTGTGAACTGAAGCCCTCAAAAGCACCTCGAATTCTGAACGCGGCTCAGTTTATTTACTAAAACTTGGAGGGATTAATGTCTACAACATATTTCTAGTATGCTGTCATAATGACATAATTTAAACATAATTACATGTTAACTACATCACAGTTGGGTAATGAAATACCTTTCCATCCATACCTCGTTTGCTGTAGTTTGGTAAATTTGTGTTGTGAAATGGACTACTATCTATTGTCTTTGGCTAATCACTCCACTTGTGTCAAACCACCAAACAAACCAAAACATTTCCTAAGTGGCGAACAATATTGAATTTAACAGGTTTGTGGTATAGGCTTCTTGAAAACTTTTGCATTACTTTGCAAATATAAAGTAATTTCCTCATTCAGACAAGCATATCCATCCTGGAAAATGAAATGAAGAACTCGAGACTGTGGGAGAGTTCTGCTTCTCATGCCTTCTACAGAGAGTGACTTCTACAGAGAGAGATAAGAGGGAACGAGAGAGAGAGAGAGAGAGAGAGAGAGAGAGAGAGAGAGAGAGAGAGAGAGAGAGAGAGAGAGAGAGAGAGGGAACGAGAGAGAGAGAGAGAGAGAGAGAGAGAGAGAGAGAGAGAGAGAGAGAGAGAGAGAGAGAGAGAGAGAGAGAGAGAGAGAGAGAGAGAGAGAGAGAGAGAGAGAGAGAGAGAGAGAGAGAGAGAGAGAGAGAGGAGAGAGAGAGAGAGAGAGAGAGAGAGAGAGAGAGAGAGAGAGAGAGAGAGAGAGAGAGAGAGAGAGGGGAGAGAGAGACTTTGACAGACGAAGAGCTTTAGCACCTGCAGCCAGCCTTATATGGGGTCTTTGTACTACCTATAACAATCTATGGTACAGAAACATGGACACTACGATTGCAAAATACGCAGTCTCTTTAGGTTTTTGAGATGCGTTGCCTGCGGACTATCTGAGGTGTTACTAGGACAGACAGACTACGGAATAGCCAGATCAGAGAGGAGACATTAATCCCTGAATCCATTTCAGATGTCATCAGACATAGAAGACTCCAGTGTTGCGACTTTAAAGGACACAGTCAAAGAGGAAGGCCACTGAAGAGGTAGAGTGACCAAGTTAGACAGAACACCGGACTCCCGCTACTAACAGCAGAGCGGTGTGTTCTAGACAGGACAAATGGAGGAGTGTGACATCCAGGAGGATAGCGAGGGGTGAAATTGGCCTAGGCATTTAAGTCAAGTAAATCAAGTAAGTCTTCTTGAAAATCGTTGTAGCAGAAAATTCCCAGGTGAGAGGTATTTACCTACAGGGCCTATAGCGTAACATTTGGAGTAACTAGTATGACATGTTGCTGGTATGGTATCAAAATGACGTGCTGTGTTCCCATAAACACCATGCGGTCAAAGACAAGCTTCTTTATTATGGACTTTTAGAGTGTACTTTCACATTTGTATTAACACAATATTTGCAGAAACAATTATCAATCGTGTGTGCGTGTGTATGAGTGTGTAGAATATCCGTGCTATGTGTCTGAAGCCGATATTAATATTTACACCTATATATAGGGGTGTGTACCTGTATTCATGCGTATGTGCACAGCTCCGATCATGTAGGGGAGGCCGGGGTCAATTGTAACATGTGTCAATTTTAACACTCGTACTCCACGTTGTCTAGATTATCCGACAGCATATATGCCTATATAATGTATTGCACCTGTCGCTGACAGTTCCTGAAAACGAGGTAGATCTTAGACATGTTGTTCCTAATCCTAACCAATGTTTCCTGTAACACAGTATCGTGTTACAATGAAGTTTCCCGTGAAATCGTGTAGACGGGCGAGTTAATCGTGACGCCGCATTCAGTATGACGCTGTATAAAGATAACACTAACGGCCTGAATACGTTCGAGTTAAACTACTAGCTTATTTGTAGAGATAACAAGTGACGCGAATCCCTCGTGCATGTAGCCGACTTTTTTATTGTCTGTGTTTGAATGAGACTTTATTAAGAGTTATTTTACGTAATCCACAATTCATAGTGCAGGCAATATAACATAGTTGAGTGGTCGTCTATTAATAATCGCAGTACAAAACATGATTTTACCAGATAATAGACCGACGTATTTGGCAGTACGCATTCAACACACAATACGCATTGAAACGATAATTAACCTTCGCCCTTTGTTAGCTGGCTCATGATTACTGCTTTTCACACTTCTGTAAAGATCGCACAACACAACAGGAGCGGTTATTTATTCCATTCTAGTGTCGCGTGGAAATAATCTGTAAACAAACATAAGACCATACAACTGATTGTAATACTCACGACGGATTGCACCAAGCGATGTCGCCAGTAGGATACATACGCTACACCAACTAAATGGGTGTCTTCGTCTTCACGAAGCAGTGATTTCTTTCAAACTCGGTGGTAAGTTGTGTTGAATTCAATGTTATGAGACCTTGCTGGTATGAACGTGTTGATTAATGTGCAGCCATTATGATCGGATATGTCCACAACAGTTATATTTTAGCTAGATTGAGGTTACTGGTAATAGCAGGGTCGTTTCGTTGTGCAATGATCTCATATACTTGGCAAACTTTTTAGTACTGTTAGTCAGAAAAGACAGATCACGGGGATGCATGATAAATGCGTGTGCGAGTGCGTGGGTGCGTGCGCGAGTCTGTGTGCATGCGCGTGCTTGCATGCGTGCGTGTGGGCGACTGTGTGTGTGTGTGTGTGTGTGTGTGTGTGTGTGTGTGTGTGTGTGTGTGTGTGTGTGTATGTGTGTGTGTGTGTGTGTGTGTGTGTGTGTGTGTGTGTGTGTGTGTGTGTGTGTGTGTGTGTGTGTGTGTGTGTGTGTGTGTGTGTGTGTGTGTGTGTGTGTGTGTGTGAGTTTAAGCGCGTGTGCAAGCGAGTGTGCAGTCAATACATGTTTGTTATGTGTCTGGAGCCGCGTGTCACATTGTCAACGTACAGCTGTATGTGTAAGCATGTGCACAGTGGTGTATACACATGTGTGTATTGTCCCAGCTACAATCATGAACCCGTCACACTGATTACCCAAGTCATCTAGATTATCCGACAGCAGCATCTCATGCAAGATCTGCCAAGATCGATGAACTTAAACGATTTTTATTCACAGCAATCACTTTTCATGCGTCTAAATAAGACTTTCATGCACTAAATGTTTTTTAGTTGCAGTAATAAATTCTCAAAATCTCGGTTATATTTTCGGATCGTGAAAGCACCGCCGGCAGGTGTCGGATCAGTTTGCAACAAAAAATCAATCACACAGCTCGCATAAATATGAAGTATTGACCTATAAACGATGGTATGTAGGATCGGGTATGATTGTAACAAAGGTTACAATTGACTGTTGAATATTTGTTAGTCAGAATAGTAGACACAGTAATCATAATGATTAACAATATATCATCAACGATTCATCATAAATCGAGAATTTCGCTATGTTTGATTATTTTATTTATTTTCAAAAAAGTAGACCTAAAACATTTAACGTGATATTTCATTTGATTTGCTTTAAGCAATGAACGTAGTGTAACTTCGTGTGGTTATTACAATATTGTATATTCGTATAATACGACCAGTTAATTATATAATTATGTGACACGGTAACACACAACATTGTGACAATTAACCCCTGGCTGTGTTACAACTGATCAATACAACGGGGTCGATTGTAACAACCGATTTGCTTCCGTATGTCACTAATTCCATAACATTGTTTTGTTTACTGAACTACAAACCCAATCAAATTGGTAGCCAACAACATTTGTGGACTAAGACGCAAATATGTTTTTTATGCGCAAACGTAGACTAGGACGAGCATTTTTTTAAATAAATACCATCGACTCCGGTCTCCCTAACTTAACATATCATAACAGCCAAACAAGTGCTATATAACGATAGGCATTTTCTTCAATAACGTTTGAATATATCTCAAAGAATCTGGATGAAGGAAATCAGGTGATATTTACTGATGCGTTTAGTTGTGACACGGTAAAACAGACACTGCAAGAAAATGACTGTCAAAGAATTGCATGACAATGGCCTGTTTGCTAGCATATGTGCACACGGTCATTCACACCTAACAACTTTTGATATGAAAACAAGGAACATTTGGGTGTTTATCATTGTTCTGTGAAATACAACAAATTGATCAATCACCCGGGTGTGACATTCGGGTCCAAAAATTACGCATTAAAATACCTGCGTTAGCAGGACGAAGCACATTCGTACAACACAAGTTTATAAGAAAGCCAATTAAACATTAATAGCACATATGCGTGGTTAAAATCATCATTACATTCCCATTTGCAAAGTCAGGACAATTAATTTGGTTTAACTGGTTCCTAGCACGGTTCATTGCGCGTGGAAGAAAACTTCACAGTGAACAGCGCAATACTTCCTTTAAAGAAATTTCAAAGTCAAATGACAGACAGGCTGAATATTTAGTTAACGTAGATGCTAAAGAATACAATATATATATATATATATATATATGAGTATATATATGTGTGTGTGTGTGTGTGTGTGTGTGTGTGTGTGTGTGTGTGTGTGTGTGTGTGTGTGTGTGTGTGTGTGTGTGTGTGTGTGTGTGTGTGTGTGTGTGTGTGTGTGTGTGTGTGTGTGTGTGTGTGTGTGTGTGTGTGTGTGTGTGTGTGTGTGTGTGTGTGTGTGTGTGTGTGTGTGTGTGTGTGTGTGTGTGTGTGTGTGTGTGTGTGTGTGTGTGTGTATACCTGTATAATTTCATCGTACATTACAGGACATCAGAGCAGACTTCAAGAAACAAAAATGACGCAAGCTGGCGGAAGCTCATCCATCTGGGACGAGTCACCGTACACGATGTTCCGAGGGGAAGAGGAAGAGGAAGAAGAAGGAGATAAACTGATAGGAGTTCCAGTTGACGCGACCCGACAGGATTATCTTCCGCCCGTCATCATTTCGGGGCCTCCCCCCGGGTATTTCACCGAGTTTGACACCGATTCTACGAGGGAAGATTCTAACAACCAGTTCAGCGAACAGGTTTCGGTTCTATCGGATCCAAACACAAAAATTGGCCGTGCGGCGATGCTTATCGCGATGGACAGCGCTAACAGCATTCACAATAAGGAAGTCCAAGAACAAAGTAAGCTCGGGGCCAGGTTTATGGACAGTATTACTAAGGTTCCGTTGAGTGACTTCTGGCACCATATAACTCAAGGCGTCGCTGTTCTTATATTTGTTACAAATGTCATCAGTGCCATATACGATCTAGCGCACGACCCGATAAACCTGCACTACAAAGTGCCAAACATTTGCTTTGGTGTAGTCGCGAATGTCTTGCTTGTCGCGTGGTTTAACTTGCGACCGACTTTGCTCAACAGCTTCGCGAGTAATGAGGATGGAAAGAAGAAGGAAAAGACGAAAAGGGAAGACAAGGAGAAGGAGAAAAAGAATAAGGTTGAAGAAAAGGAGATGGAGAACAAGAAGGATGAAGAAAAGGAGAAGGAAAGGAAGAAGGAGGATGAGGAAGAAAAGAAGAAGGAGAAAAAGAATAAGGTTGAAGAAATGGAGATGGAGAACAAGGAGGATGAAGAAAAGAAGAAGGATGAAGAAATGGAGAAGGAAAGGAAGAAGGAGGATGAGGAAGAAAAGAAGAAGGAGAAGAAGAAGGACGAAAAGAAGAAGAAGAAGGAAGAAAAGAAGAAGGAGAAGAAGAAGAAGTACGAACAATATGTCGAGAACATCCTTCACGAAGCACTTTTGTACCCGATCATTGTGCTCAGTGTCTTCGGATTCGCCAACGACAAGATGTACAATATCCAGACAGACTGGTTCAGCATGCTTCAGTTTATCCTGATCGTCATTGACGCCATCGACGTGCTGTGGACGCAGATCATGCGTATAATTATGATCTACAGGTTCCTGGAGGACTTGAAGAGTGTCCTTGGAGCCAAAGTCAATGAGATAGGAGGTATGTACATCCTCTTTCGCGGTATCGTCACGACCATCGCTAACTTCGTTCTCTTCATCTTCCTCATATTACTGCTCGGCGCGCAAGTGCACACGGACAACTTCAACAACAACGACGACACGCTTGGCTACCGCGGCTCCGTCAACTCGACCTTCCTTCTCATCGCTGTCATCACACTCCCTCTCTTCAACCTCGTCGTCTTCATCGCCGTCAACTACCACTGGATCGTCGAACTGCTCCTCGTGTTGGGAGAAGAGGGCAACAAGGCTGCTCCGAAGGGTGCAACGAAGAGAAACTTTGAAAATCCAGGACTCGTGGCATTTGCCACCGACGCTGCGTTGTCGTCCGAGGGAATCAAGAAGAAGTTGGAAAGTATGCGCACGGTTCACTCTTTTAAGAGGTTCATCTCAGTAACGACAGAGCCGGTGATTGCTGTCTTGATCATCATATGGGAGACGATTCTTGTGTTGGCTATCTATTACTTCGACGGTTGCGAGCACACCCTTGCGTGCCACAATAGCGTCGTGCAGGTTTGCGTCGTAGTGATCGCCGTCGTGTCTAACATTCACGTGGTCTTAGTCGCTTTACTCTTCAACGTCGGCATTGTCGTTGTCGTCTTGGCTTTGCTCGTCTATCCCTTTTCCGTTCCGTTATTCTTGCAAGAATGATAAGATTGTCAGTGTAAAATATAATTAATTATTATATCATTATCAAGTAATGTCTTACTGTCGATTCATTTTTCAACTGTTGTAATTTATTTCCTTATGACTCATTTAAGGTTGGTTATATAACACAGTTGCAACGGTTCCTGCACGAAAGCACAGACGCACGCACGCACGCGCGCGCGCGCGCACACACACACACATACATACATACACACACACACAGACACACACAACATACATCCCCCCTCCCCCCTCTCTCTCTCTGTCTCTCTCTGACTCTCTCCCTCTCTCCCCCCCTCTCTCTCTCTCTCTCTCTCACCCTCCCACCCGCTCTCACCAGTGTGTTAATTAGACAAGTGGTTATCTTTATGCCTTTAATTTTATTGGAGAATAATATGGAAATGGCATCGTTTTATTGATTGTTGCCTTCAGAATCGATAATAACGTCGGCAACCTGGTATTTGTGTGACTGGTTAACAGCAAGTGGTATACATTATGCTGTCCGACTTGCTTTTAGAAGATATATGATAGATATGACACCAAACACATTTGATATACGTTTGAATACCTTGATAGATTAAGAAGGACATCTGAGAGGACATCGTGATCAAACTGGCAAATGTACACGTCTTCGTCAAAAGGACGTGGTCTGTGCGTCTACCAGCAATTAGCGAGCACAGTAATCTGCTGCGTTGAACATGGGAAAGTTGAACATCAAAGAGCCGTTTACTCAGCCAGACTCGGCCGTATTGTCAATAAAGCTTGTTTTGAAACCGGTTGTCTTGTTTACTAATTTAACATGTTTCCGTGGTCGCCCCTTCAAATTACGACCGTTGTTACGGGCTTATTAAACACGCGTTGGTGGGCAGTATACCTTCAACATAGTCAGTATAGTCTTAAGAACATTATACACGTCTATATTAATTAATATATTTAAAACGAGGAACAGACTACGTCCTTTTAAACTAACACAAGTGATGAACTCTTTATAACGTTTCACTACCTTTACAACAACAGTGTGGTTCTTGTGTCTTGCCTTCTCCTATTTCCTGCTCTACATGCTTCCGTATACTTCCATGGACAATCTTCTCTAACAGCGCCATTGCATGATGCCTCGATATTTCCCCAAGGACGGTTGTTGAGGATGTATTGTGTTAACGTTACGCGAAGGCATTCCTTTTACCTATGGAATAGTAAACAACCACCTTTGGTAAATATTTTAACTACGTGCGGGTTAAAGGAAGAATGTCAGCATTTCTCATATCTCCATGCAACAAGAATTGTGTGTAGTCTACGCAGTACAGCTTACCCTAGTAATCTTTGACAGCCATGGCGACACGAGAATATGTGCAAGAGGTTCGAGAGGCCGCGGGGTTCTACGGAAGCTGCATACTGAAAACGGCACTAAATTAATGCTATGGAGATCTACAATATGAAAAATTTCGAGATTCGCCACACTACGGCATTAATATTTATAATGAGATATAAGAAATGGAGATGCGGTTCAAATGTGGAAGGAGAAAACAGCGACAGAGATTACTGTTGAAGAATGGCAGCTAAAACAAAGCTTATGAAGACTTATAAACGGAACTTTAAGGACGAACTTAAGGAAGTATTTAATATGAAAGTTCTTCTTAAAAAATAATTGTATAGGACTATCATATTTTTTAGAAATGTGTGGGCATATTACTTATCTTAATCAAATATAATATATACATGTTTACCATTCCGTAGACAAGGAATAGAACCGCGATGGGTAATCATTATTGCACGGCCAGAATATCAAAAACGAACCTTCTCAGCGAAACGTGGTTATTGGCACTGGGACATCGGTTGAATTTCATGTTAACATTGGTTTTAGTCACAGAAGCCCATTTAGTCCATAACTGTTAAACATAATGCCGGAGTTAGTAACTAAGAAGAATATGTTATTACGAAGATAATGTAAGCCGACTATCAAAATACTTGAATGGGAACATCTTAAGAGTACGTGTACAAAGGTGTCGTAAATCTCATAGTGGGCCTGAGAGCCAACCATCGTCTCTACCCGAATCTGGGCTAAAGCTCCCTACACAGTAACATTGGCAGAGCCTTAATGTGTTCCAGGCAGTTGTGAGGGGAGAAAAGGTGCTGCCACCTCATGGCGCCTGAGTAATTGAGGCTACCTGGAACATTAAGGCTCTGCCAATGTTACCGGTAGGGGGCTTTACCCCAGATTACGGTAGAGACGATGAGTGGCTCTCAGGCCAACTATGAAATAATAAATTAAATAAGGATACATTTTTATCAGATAATACTATACTATAACAACTATTCAACATTAAACTTATACTGAAACATGTCACACACAAAATAAACCGACATTACACTTTTTTCGAAGTTTAGTGCCTTTTAATCACATGCATATTCACTAGGTGGCAGCTCTCGTGGCTGTCAACTCAATCAATCAGTCAATCAATCTTTATTTCAGACAAAAAAGCATACATGTAATATGCACTATGTCCATAGTAAAATACTATTTCGTATTGACGCTCTTTGCCTATGCTCAAGCAGAAACAAAAAACTAAGTGTGAATAAGTATGATATAAATACCAAACAAGACAAATTTTACTAAACAAAGTGCAATTGATGTTGTGCACAACGACTGCTAAGTAATATATGTAGTCGCCAAAGTACAACCAACGCGTACTGATCTTGGTGGCTAACGCGGTAGCGTGTCAAGCAACTATTCTGGAGGTCTTCGGTTCGAATCCCGTACAGTACTCGAAACTGCTGTTTGTTTTCATTTAGTTTAAGATTCATTTTATTTGGTATAATACTATTTCGGGTACTATTTCGTAATTTCATTTCGTTATCGAGTACTCTACGGGATTAGAACCGAGTACCCTAAACTAGGCAAATCCTGACAATACGTCACATTAATTTATTTGATGACGCTTTAATTCATGAGTATACCAGTTTTGCCATCTAGCGAATAAAGTTCAAAAGCCGGTTCTGAGCCAGATTATCCTCCCGGCGAAGTCACGCAGCCAGGCGAGAGTCGGCTAAGCGAGACTATGGTTTTCAACACTGATCCCGGTTTACCCGGAATCCGGGTAGAGACGATGATTGGCTTTCAAACTAACAATAACATTAATTAAAAGTTAAATAAGAGTCAACTTATATAAGTTTTTGCTATGCATTGGAAACTTTGGTTATATTGACACAAGTGATAAAACGAAAAGTTAAATCCTAATTAATTTTTTTGATTAAGAATCTAGATAACGACGATGATTGGCTGCTCGCCCAAAACATTTGCTGCTGGCAGTACGCAAAATGCATTCTTCATATTGTCAGGATTTGCCTAGTTTATGGTCCTCTTTTCGAATCCCGTAGAGTACTCGATAACGAAATGAAATTACGAAATAGTACCCGAAATAGTATTATAAAAAATTTAAAGATTTAGTAGATGTGAAAATGTGTTCAATAATGCATAAAACATACAATAATATGCCAGAACCTGTCAACGTTCAGCGCCTCTTTGTGAAGAAAACTAATTTATGTCCTTCTCGAGTCTAATGTCAACATGTATCCGAACAAAATAATATTAAGTCGCCATGCTTATCAATTTATGATGTAAAGTGCTGGAATTCACTACCAGCCCATACTACAATGATGCCAACCTTTTACACAGTCGTTAACAAATTAAAAACCGATATGTTCTAAAGATATTTATAACACAAACTTTACAAAAATGCACAGTAAATTTAAATATGCACGTTTCTTCATAGACAAATGGCCAGGGAAATATCCTGATGAATGTATGATTGTAGTATGATGTACTGTACTTGGATGTTTATTATTCATTTATACACTAATAATGCCAGTGCTTGTCTTCACTTCACCGGGTATTCGTGCAATATTTCATACCAAAAATCAATGTGAAGATTATGCTGTACTGTCAAATACTAAATTGTATACTGTGTAATACCTAAAGAAACTAGTTCAGGGGTATACAACTATAAGAACTTTTTTCAGTATACTACTTTTTATGTCCCACAAACATTGTATATATATATTATCGTTGTTATGTTGGAAAATAAAACGTTTCATTATTATTATTGTTACTACTAGCCTCGATTATCCAGGCGCCGCGAGATGGGAGCACCGTAGGAGTGGTACTAGATGCGTGCATTCACAAAGCATTTTTTCGGCCAGACTCTGTTTCCAGACGAAGTTACGCAGCCGGGCGAGAGTCGGTCAGTAGCTTCGCGGGCGGAGTATTATGGACCTTGCTCTGTATTTGCTAGCCTCGATCACCAGGGCTCCGTTATGTGGCGCCATCATTAGTCGCACACTCATCCCGAGTCACAAGGCTTAGTCTGGTCCGAAATACCTGAAATGTATATCTATAAGATTCTAAAAGGCAGTTTAGGGAGAAAGTGGACAGTCCACCTTTTAAACATAACTTGAGGTACTGAATCTGATTTTGGCGACTGTCACCCTATCCTATGTAGTCGGGGTGTTGACCAGTGAAACGTGCATTGGGGTCCGCACGATGTTTTTTTGCATTTTTATAACCTTATAATCTTCTATGTCAATGATCGGAGTGATGCTACCCAGGTACCTTGAGCGTTTTTGTATAAATCCATTAATATGCAAATTAGTTATCGCCATTAAAATATATATATACTACTTTTCTGAATATCTCGAATTGTAAACATTCAAACTATCAAAATGATGTGTCCAAACGCGTGTTTTCTGGGTATCTGGTTATGATTACGTTAGTGAACAAATTATAATGTCGCATGAACACGCAAATTAGCTCTGACCAAAATATAACCTCACGATTTTCGTTTATATCTCGTCAATAGACGTGCAGTAGGCATTACACAACGAACCGACTTAAATGCCATCTTCCCCGTACAAACACGCAAATGGTATGACATTTGAAAAGGCCTATATATCTCCATCACGGCGAGGCCTGTCGTAGAACTGCCAAGTGGTGATATCAGCGTGATTCCAATATCAAACAAGGTCACCGTCAATTGATATTTTTTAAATTGTGCGCTTCCGCAAACGTCTTAAAATTACAATGGTTGCATATCTACTTTCTTTAATAAAAATGGCCTTGGCATATATTTTTGGCGAGCTCCTTCTCTCTCCGTCAAAATTGTAGCGATGTCGCTTACTAGTTCAATTTATATCGCGAGTACCGTTAATTTCGAAGCTTTATTTTGGTTAATAGACACAATAGATAGGTGACGAATGTAACTGTCAAAAGCACATGGCAATAAATTAATTAAAACTGAATTGTTGACGTGTTACAAACTTACGAAATATTACGTGGTGTCAGACTTGGAGACGATATAGCATGGAGTCACTACAATCGCCCGGATAACTGAGTTTCTAAGGAAACAACGAAAAAAAATTGCGAAATTGGTATCAAAAGTTCTACATCTACCTCGAAGTCGAAGCCACGGAAAAGTCAAGCCGTCCCGACAAGATAAAGTGCGCGTTGCTGTTACACTGCGCAGATGAGGAAGCAATTGAATTATTCAATACTTTCCATATCGCTGAAGAGAACAAATACAAGTTTGCCTACCTTGTAGAACAATTTGAGAAACATATGCAAGGAAAGAAAGATGTGGCGTACGAAAGACGGTGTTTTAACGAAAGAACACAGAAACAAGGCGAGTCGTTTGCATCGTACATCAAAGATTTGAGAAAGATAGCAAAAACATGCGAGTTCTAAAAGTTAGCCGAAAGACTGAGGCAAAACTCACCCTTGACAAGACGATCATGATTTGCAAAAATGATGAGTTGAATGTAACCAGGATGAAGGAAATGTCACTGGTTGATGACCGAGATGTGCATGTCTTGATGAAAGACTGGAAATTCACTAGAAAATCAGAAACCAAAGGTCCCCGGCAAGATCAAGGCGGATTCAGGCAGTACCACGGATTTAGGAACTACTCCTGCGCGTACAAGCACAGATGTTTTGGAAGAGATCACTTCAAGACATGTTCTAAAGCCAGAAATCCAATGCCAGACGTGACAACACGGAAGAAAGTGCACGTGGTAGAATAACACGACTTTGTGGTTGACACTGTAGAAGAACACAAGAAGACTGAATCCTGGATTGTGCCACTGTGTATACACGATGTCGTCATTCCTAGGAAACTTGACACATGCAGTGATGTGAAGGTAATACCAATGGAAGAGTATAACACCCTTCCAAGCAAGCCGAAATGTGAACTACAAAAATGAAGCTTACCGCCTGTAATGGGGAAGAAATTCGTGTAAAAGGACAAGCAATTCTGACAGTGAAACACAAAGGACAGTCAAAGGGAGCTTTGTTTATCATCTGTCCATGTCAAGTTCAGCCTATATTGGGAAGACTGATATGTGATGACATGGGTCTTGTGAAGAGAGTACTAGCTGTTGAGCAAGCTGATGACAAGAAAGCTCTAGATATCTAGGAAGAATACGAAGACTCGTTCAGAGGACTTGGATGTGTACCAGGAGAAGTTAGCATCAAGCTCAAACCAGATGCGGAACCGGTAGTAGAACGGTTCAGGAAAGTACCATTCGGGAAATTCACTTAGTTGGAAGAAGAATTGAAGAGAATGGCAGAACATGATGTGATTACAAAGATCGAAGAACCGACTGATTGGGTAAACTCCTTACAATTGGTGTACTGTAAGCAAAATGGGTCACTTCGAGTTTGCTTAGACCCGAGAAACTTGAATAAGGCAATTCGAAGAGAACACTTCAAACTTCCAACACGAGAAGAGATCATAGCAAAAATGTCAGGAGGGAAGTATTTCTCAAAGATAGACTGCACCTGAGGATTTTGGCAGTTAACATTAGACGAAGACAGCTCGAAACTCTGCACATTCAACACACCGTTTGGCAGGTATCGCTACCTACGACTTCCGTTTGGAGTCTCGTGTGTTCCAGAGATATATCACATAATCATCCATTAGTTGTTTGAAACAATACCAAACGTAGACACATCGATGGACGACATCATCACATGGGGTTCGATTCGAGAACAGCATGGTGCCACTGTGAGAGTAGTTTTTGACAAATGTCGAGAGACAAGATTATCCCTCAAGAAAGAGAAATGTGAAACAAAGTTAATTTTGGGGGATAAATTATCAGCAATGAAGGCATGAAGCCAGACCCGGAGAAAGTCGCAGCTATCACGCACATGATGCCACCAACAAGCAAAGAAGAACTGGCTAGGTTCCGTGGTATGGTCAAATATCTCGCAAGATTTCTGCCAGATCTTGCAGAAACGGGTTACCACCTGAGAGTGCAGATAAAATCCGACATGCACTTTCAATTGGGTCGGGAACAACAGATAACATTTGAAAACATGAAAGAGGTGGTCTCGAGCAAACCCGTGCTGCATTTCTACAACACTGAATTGCCAAATAAAATATCGTGTGATGCAAGTCAGAAAGGACTTGGGGCAGTATTACAACAGCTGCATGGTGATGAGTTGCGTAAGCGTCAAGATCAACGACCGATTGTCAATCGCGGTATGCATCCATCAAAAGAGAAGCTTTAGCTGTGGAGTTTGGCTGTGAAAGATTTCACCAATACGTGTCCGGACAGACAGTGGACGTGGAGATCTACCTAAAGCCACTTGTTGCGATTTTCTCGAAAGCGCTGAATGACTGTCCACCACGAATACAACGAATTCGACTGATATTGCAGACGTATGATCTCAAACTCACGTATGTACCAGGAATGCGCCGAGACGTCCAGTTGTGCCTCCTGTGACTCCTGTGGTGCACCGAAGCTCTGCCAGGATTCACTGACAACCAGAGAGAGACAGAAAACATGTAAAGTAGACAGGGAATGAGTTGCTCAAGACAGCTATCAGAATCACATAGCTTCAACTCATCTGGAAAAATGGATAGTCTACTCGAAACATTCCTAGTTTATAATATCTTGTTGAATTATTGCATTGTGAAAGATGTTTAGCATAAAGAATGTAATTCATTACATAAACATTTTACTTTGTAATATGTACAATAATAGTGTACACAAGTTACTTCATAAGTTGAGCATGTGACCTGTGCAAAGGACATGCAGATTCGAAAGCAGACCTTTGAACGTGAAGAAAGAGTATCACAACATGAACATTCCGTGTAATGATTTAAAGTGGATACGAACTTTGCAATGAACATTTTATTTTTTTAGTAGGAAGATGTAGATATGTCGCTTACTAGTTCAATTTATATCGCGAGTACGACCGCAAGTACCGTTAATTTCGAAGCTTTGTTTTGGTTAATAGACACTTCCGGTGTACGGGGGTCGCGAGTGTAAGTGGCAAACGCACATGGCAGTAAATTCATTAAAACGGAATTGTAGACGTGTTACGAACTTACGAAGTATTACAAAAATGAGATACAATGTGGATATTGAACCCGGTATAATAAGTGTGGAATTAAGGTCAAACAAGATCACCGTGATATGGTGAATATTCGATCTTTTTGCAATACCGCGAATGTCACAAAGTTGCAACGACTCTGTATGTACTTCATTTATATAGACACCTCATAAACAGCGTGAAAGACCAATTTCTTCCCTTCAAAATGAGATGTCACTTGAAGGCGTCGGGAGTTTGTGAGGAGTGTCACCGTCAAGTGATAAATGTTCGAAATTGCGCCATCCCGCAAACGTTATACCATTGGTGGCTTATGTCTACGTTATCTATATACTCATGGCCATGCCGTAAACCCCTGGAAAAGCCTAGTTTCACCCCGTAAATACAGGAAACCACGGGGAGCTAGCAAGTGGTGCAGTAAGTGTGGAGTGAAGGTCAAACAAGGTCACTACCAAATGATGCATGTTCATAACTGCGCCATTTCGCAAACGTTGTAGCCTAAAATTACAATGTTTGCATATCTACTTTATCTACCTACACTAGGCCATGTTATACACATACATTGTAAAGTGGTCTAGTTGTGGACTCCACAATGTGGAGTGAAGATTGAACAAGGTCACCGTCAAAAGATACTTTTTCGAAATTGTGCCATTCCGCAGATTGTAGGCAGCCAACGTATGATATTGCACTTTTAAAGGCATTTTTGCATCACCCATGGGATGAGAAAGTATACGTGGGTAGATGCCACCTTCAATTTTGAATATAATTTTAAGGGTCACAAACTTGTGTCAAAATATTTTTATTGATTAACGGATGTATTATTGTGTATATGGCAGCCTCTTCACCTCCTATCTCCTCCTCCATCCACCAGGAGTGGGTGTCTGCTGACGAACCAGTGGACTGGTCAACCAAGTAAACGCTAGGTATGCTATGCGCTCTGACTACTGCTACAGAGCATCCTGGATTGTTGGAATATCTTAACGATGTAATACCTTTGGCAGAATGTATCTCTCATTGCCTCTATAACGGAGACCACGCAAGCTACAACTCTAGTCACAGAGAAGAATGGTGATGCGTTCCAGGGGTTGAAGTGTTGCGAATCCTGATCCAAATGGATGTATGAATGGTGGGGTTCCTTCCTGGTATGAAGTTTAGGTTTCCCATACTGTTGACAACTGGCAAAGGACGTGGACTGGTCTTTACCCAGAGCATGACAGATGCCGTTGCCATTAAGATGAATAACGTTTTGCCTGTCCCAAAGGCTATCCAAATGTATGCAGGTCAACATAAAATTGACAAGCTCATAACGTGTCCATATTGCGTATCAAGCATGGTTTTGATCCGTTTTCCACAAAGCATTTTGTACCAGGATTAACAGTTGCGTACCAGGTACCTCGAGGTCATACTGGATGTAGCCTTAGATGGATCCAGTGTGCCTGTGAGAACGTGCCCCGCATTGACCTTGGGAATTCTGGGTGCCCGCTTACCTTTTATAATGGGTCAACGCGACCGTGCCCCTAGACCCTTTGAAATGTGCCCCCGTTCAGGTTATAATAAGCTGAAGTTACAGCGAAGCGGCAGCACAACATTTAAGACAAGGCATCTGAAGTGTCAAACACTTCCTTTCTACCTGGATAGTGGATCTTTGAAACCGTAATACAAGGAAGTGCAAATAGCTCCTGTATGTTGGTAACATCGCGATAGAAGTATTTCCACTTAATTGGCACATTGTTTCCCCATGTTACCTTCTTCACAGTCCCGATACCACGTTACCTTCTTCACAGTCCCGATACCACGCCTCTCTCTTGTGGGTTATTTGGTCCTGCTGGCGAGGTACAGGTCCCAGACGACGCCAGTGTGGTTGGAGTTAACTAAGTGCTTCATGATGTGACGAACAACAAAAATGTCTGCATACTCACCGAACGTGACGGTGACATTGTTCAACCATCACTTTCAACTTTAACTCCACGGTTAGTCCACCAATTTACAACTCCATGTCAAACCTCATTTTGACGGGGATACAATCATACAATACACATAGCTGTATACCATTCCCCAGCGTAGGTAAACAAAGTAGATGTGCAAACATTGTAATTGTACAACGTTTGAGGAATAGCGCAGTTTTGAACATTGATCACTTGTTGGTGTCCTTGCTTGACTTTCACTCCACACTTATCCTGTATCCTGTGTTTACAGGGAGACAGTAGGCTTTCCATCGGTGTATGACATGGCCATGAGTAGGTAGGTAACGTAGATATAAGACACCATTGGTATTATAAAGTTTGCGGGATGGCGCAATTTCGAACATTTATCATTTGATGGTGATACTGTTTGATCGTCACTCCACACAAACTCCATCAACTGACAACTGACCTTCAAGTGATATATCATTTTGACGCGAAGAAATTGGTCTTCACGCTGTATATGATGCGTCATAGAAATGAAGTAGCTACAGAGTCACTGTAACTTTGTGACATTCGCGGTATTACAAAAGTTCGAACATTCATCATTTCACAGTGACATTGTTTGACCTCAGCTCCACACTTACTACACTGGGTAACAGCTCCACGTCATATGTCGTTTTGACGGGAGACAATAAACGTTCCAAAATATATGACATGGTCATGTTGTCATTAAAGAAAGTAGATATACAACCATTGAACATTTTACGACGTTTGCGAAAGCGCACAATTTCGAAAAAAATTATTTGATGTGATCTTGGTTGACTTTGGAGTCACGCTTACGGCGTCAGGACACTGTTGGACTTCCTGCTTGGTTGCAGTCGAAACAACTGCAGTATATTTTTGAGAAATGATTTTTTACAATGTTCACTTGCTCTGACATAAGTGCACTTGAGTAGTCAGATTCCTAGATGTGATTATACAAGCGGTTGACAGTAAAATTGTGTCTTTTTAGCTGATTTTACTAAGCGGAAGGGTATCTGGCAGCAATTTGGCTAGTTGACATTTTAGCCGGATTACTGCCTACATCCATTTGTAAATATTGACGGGTGTCATACATACAGGCATTTTACAAGAGCTAGAGATATTAGATTTTGACTAAACTCGACCAGCATGTCAATGAGATGATAATAATAGCAGGTGAGAAGTTTAAGAAACTTTATAGGTCACGTTTTCTTATAATCACACAAAACGTTAACATGGTCGCCAATGGGAAAACTGACATTGTGCTGACCCCTTACCGTATCACTTGGCAGTTCTACGGCATCGTTGTGATGGATATAAGAAAGGCTTTCAAATGATTTACCATTTGCGTGTTTGTACGGAGAAGGAGGCATTTAAATCGGTTCGTTATATAGTGCCTACCGCTCGCCTATTGAGGAGATATAAACCAAAATAGTGATGTTATATTGGTCAGAGCTAATTTGTATATTCATGCGACAAATTTGCATAGTTTTTTATATATAATTTGTTCACTGGCGTAATCATAACCAGATAGCCTGAAGATATGCGTTTGGATACATCATTTTGATTATTTGGATGTTTACAAATCGAGGTATTCTGAAAAGTAGTGTATATGTTGATGGCAATAACTAATTTGCAATTAATGGATTTATAAAAAAACGCTCAAGGATGCCTGGATTGCATCAACTGGATTATTAACCTAGGGGTTATAAAGTCAAACAAATGCATAAAAACATCGGTACACCTTCAAAAGGGCGTTTGACTGCCGGAATGATGCCTTTGAAAATGGCAAATGAAAAATGGCTAATTTGAAATTCGAGTGTGATTATTTGAAAATATGTTTAGAAGACGATTCACAAGTCATTCACCACAGCTACATTAACTATAGATAATTAAATGGAACAGTCAATTCTCGTACCAATGATGAAATATGCAAAAAGCTATACGGCCTAAAACGCGTCTTCCCGCATTGATATGTGAACACGTGGCTCGCAGCAATCTTTCATCAGCTGTCATTATTATAGAAAGCAATGTTCACTATATGGATTTGGGTACACTTTTGTTATAGTGATGTAGAAATAGTATAGTACAAATTAAGAAATACATCATAACTACAACTGCTATTTGTATAGGTTGAACAAATGTTTGTTCAATGTTGTCATTACAAAGTCAGTGTGCCTTGTTGATTGCGTAAACGTCCATTTGTATTTATTAGAAGATTCTGATAACACTGTTCATTCCAGCTATATTTATTGTAGATCCTTAAATCCATCAATCAGTTACTTTATTAATCATATTCATAATTTGTATCAACCTTACTTAACAAAAAATAAACCATACTGCCAAAATAAAGCGTTGCTTTACATTTCAATGTGAAAACGTTATCCAAAGCGACTTTCCGTCATGTTTAATTATTAACAAATATTGATCATTATTACGTGGATTTGACTGGAATTTTGTCGCGGTTGCTTACGCCCTTCGTCCCTCTTATGACATAGGCCGTCGACAACAGCTCTCCAAAGTCATCTGTCCTGCGCACTTCTCTCCAGCTGTTTCCAGGTGTAGCCCATTTGCTTGGTGTCTGTCTGGAGGTCCCTTAGCCAGGTGTTCTTCCTCTTTTTCTATTGCCTTGGGGATTCCACGTCAGGGCTTGTCTGGTGATGCCTGATGCTAGTTTCCGGAGTTTGTGGCCAATCCATCCCCATCTTCTTCTGATCTCATCTTTGGCATGCAGTTGGTGTGTCCTCCTCCACAAGTCAATGTTGCTGATCGTGTCTGGCCAGTGGATCTGGAAGATTCGTCTTAGGCAGTTGTCGGTGAAGGTCTGCACTATGGTGATGTTGGTTGTCCTCCACGTCTCAATACAGTAGGACTGACTTCACATTGGGGTTAAACAGCTGGATCTGTGCGTGTAATGGCAGCACTTTGGAGCTCCAGATGTTCTTGAATTGTAGAAATGCTTCTCTCGCCTTGTCAATCCTTGCTCTGGCACATGCGTCTGTGCCGCACTGTTTATCGATGACACTGCTCAGGTACGTAGGTGAAGGCCTCTACCTCTTCAAGTGCACTCCCTTCCAGTGGGACTGGGTCAGTGCTGTCTGTGTTACCTCTGAGGAAATTCGTGGTCTTTCCATTGTGGATGATGAGGCAAGATATTCGATATAATGAAGTATCGCGGTACTTGTGAAAGTTCGATACCGATACTTCGTGGTATCGCGATACTTCGATATATTTGGTATCGAATGACCACAGTTCAATACCTTCAATATTTGGATACCTTCGATATTTCGATACCTTTGATACTTTGTCGATACCTATACTTCGATATCGAGTCCATTCGACGTCGATGCGAAGACGTAACATCGTTTTCGAAGACGAAATTACGGCCGGATGTACGGAAAGTACGGCTACTTCGCTGCGGGCTTATCTTCCTAACTTGACATGGTTTACTATGTTGTATGTATTAGGCCGCTTAGGCGTGGTTCTTTAAAAAAAAACATAATAAAATGTAACATCTCAGTGGTTTTATAAAGCGTTACTGTGGAGTCAGTATCTAAAAAAGTCTGTATATAAATAATTGTTTGAGTGCGATCTTAGCTTAGCCTCGATTATTCAAGCCTCGTTACGACGTTAGGTGGCACTACCGTTTGCCCCACCACTCTACCTTGCCCACTCCACAGCGTACCAAAAACATATAACATTCCAGTAATTTTATAGAGTGTTTATTGCACGCATTAGTATTCATGAGTCTAGTTTAATATAATAATAAAAAAAATTATTCAAGCGCGACACATTAGACTCGTTTACCCAGGTTCCGTTTGGTGGGGCTCTGTTTTGCTGTTTGATGGCGCCACCGTTTGCCAAAAAATATTGTCTAATGTATATCTACAACTACGTTATGTACGATATACACTCAATCATATCACCTACCTTGTTCAAATATCCTTTTATTCTCACAATTAAAACTTGTTGCACCAAATTCAAAACAATTCACCATCGGAACTTCCCGCCAAAGAATGTATGTACGTACATATATACATACATACAATGTGTCTTACAGAGCCATTCATAGGATTGACGACATTACAGCTTTAATGGCTGATATCCTTATATCCGACCTTATTGCAGATCCAAACAAACATCAGTCTGACTTATATAAACAGTACTGTCAAGTACTCAATGCATTACTTAATAAACATGCACCTATAAAATCAAAATGTGTGTCCAAAAGGCCACCGGTTCTATGGATGACTTCCGAAATTATACTATCTAAAAGGCATCGTCGTTATTTAGAGCGTGCATGGCATAAATCGCGCTCGCCATAAGACAGGTCGCGCTAATCTAAGCAATGTCACCTCTGTATCAGACAAATGGCTAAAACTAAGTCAGATTATTATACAAATATGGTCATAAATAAGTATGATAACCCGCGTCAGTTATGGAACTGCATCAATAACATTTTACACAGACGGCCTACTCCATCACTACCCGATCACGTGTAAATTAAGTCTCTATGTGATTCGTTCTCGACACTTTAAAGAATAAAATCAGTATTATTCGTTCCGCTTTCCCACGTCATAATCTAAGTAATGTCAATGTGGACTTTCCACAAGGAAATTCTCTACTTGTATCAATTGAACCTGCAACAGTTGATGAAGTTAGGAAAATAATTATGTCCTCCCCAAATAAATCTTGTGCACTTGATCCATTTCCAACAATACTGCTAAAAGCATGTCTCAATACACTAATTGGACCTATAACAAATAGTATAAATGCATCACTTTGCTCTGGATTTTTTCCTGATGATTTCAAATACGCCCATGTCACACCACTTCTTAAGAAGTCATCTCTGCCTAAACAAGACCTAAACAGTTATATTCCTACTTCTAACCTCAGCTTTATTTCCAAATACTAGAAAAGGTTGTAGCAAGTCGTCTAAGGTCTCACATTAGCACAAATGTGTTAACTAATGTGTCACAATCAGCATATAAACAGTTTCATTCAACAGAGACTGCCCTCTTAAAGGTTCATAATGACATTAACTTGAACATTAATAATGATAAAGTGACTGCACTTATCTTACTAGATCTCTCAGCCGTTTTTGACAGGATTGATCACAGCATTCTCATTGAACGCCTATTAAAGTGGTACGGCATATCTGGCACAGCTCTAAGCTGGTTTTTCTCATATCTAACTGATATATACCAAACCATAAAGATTGGGAACTGCTTTTCAGCTGCACTGCCGGTTTTATTTGGTATTCGCCAGGGTTCTGTTCTTGAGCCTTTGTTTTTTACTCTTTACACCACGCCACTAAGCTCTGTTATACAAAGACATAACTTGGATCATCATCTTTATGCTGATGATACTCAGATATACGTTTCGTTGGCTACCCCGGATACAAATCGCTCCCTTAACCAACTTACTGATTGCCTTCAAGATATCTTCCACTGGATGACTGACAGCAAGTTGAAATTAAATGTAAATAAAACTGAATTGATCATTATTGGTACTCCAGTGCAGCGTAGTAAACTGGATGGTTTTTTCCTATGCGTATTTTGAATCAGAGGGGGAGAGCGGAACAGAGGGATAGAGGGAAAGAGGGAGTGAGGGAGAGAGGGAGAGAGAGAGAGGGAGAGAGGGAGAGAGGGAGAGAGGGAGAGAGGGAAACAGGGAGAGAGAGAGAGAGAGAGAGAGAGAGAGAGAGAGAGAGAGAGAGAGAGAGAGAGAGAGAGAGAGCAAGAGAGAGAGAGAGAGAGAGAGAGAGAGAGAGAGAGAGAGAGAGAGAGAGAGAGAGAGAGAGAGAGAGAGAGAGAGAGAGAGAGAGAGAGAGAGAGAGAGAGAGAGAGAGAGAGAGAGAGAGAGAGAGAGAGAGAGAGAGAGAGAGAGAGAGAGAGAGAGAGAGAGAGAGAGAGAGAGAGAGAGAGAGAGAGAGAGAGAGAGAGAGAGAGAGAGAGAGAGAGAGAGAGAGAGAGAGAGAGAGAGAGAGAGAGAGAGAGATTAACAGACGAATAGCGTTAGCACCAGTAGTCTTTGGTAGACTCAGAGTATAGTATAGTAACATATTTTCAAACAGAGGCATCATAAGAATGAAAGCCAAACTACATGGGGCCTTTGTACTACCTATAGCAATCTATGGTGCTGAAACCTGAACACTACGATCGCAAGAGACGCAGTCTCTTGACGTTTTTGAGCCATGACATGACATATTGCTGGTATGGTATCATAATGACGTGCTGTGTTCCCATAACCACCCTGCAATCAAAGACAAGCTTCTTTATTATGGACTTTTAGTGAACTTTCACATTGATATTAACGCAAGATTTGCAGAAACAATTATCAGTCGTGTGTGCGTGTGTACGAGTGTACGAGTGTGTAGAATATCCGTGCTATGTGTCTGGAGCCGATATTAATAATTACACGTATACATAGGGGTGTGTACCTGTATGCACAGCTCCGATCATGTAGGGGAGGCCGGGGTCAATTGTAACATGTGTCAATTTTAACACTGGTACTCCACGCTGTCTAGATTGTCCGACAGCATATTTGCCTATATAATGTATTGTACCTGTCGCTGACAGTTCCTGAAAACGAGGTTGATCTTAGACATGTTGTTCCTAATGCTGACCAATGTCTCCTCTAACACAGTATCGTGTTACAATGAAGTTTCCCGTGGACTCGTGTAGACGGGCAGGTTAATCGTAAAACTACATTCAGTATGACGCTATACAAAGATAACAGTAACGGCCTGAATACGTTCGAGTTAAACTGTTAGCTTGTTTGTTGAGATAACAAGTGACGCGAATCCCTCGTGCATATAGCCGACTTTTGTATTGTCTGTGTTTGAATGAGACTCTACTAAGAATTACTTTACGTAATCCACATTTCATAGTGTAGGCAATATAACATAGTTGAGTGGTCGCCTATTCATAATCGCAGTACAAAAAATAATTTTACCAGACAACAAACCGACGTATTTGACAGTACGCATTCAACACACAATACGCATTGAAACGATCATTAACCGTCACCCTTTGTTAGCTGGCTCATGATTACTGCTTTTCAGACTTCTGTAAAGATCGCACAACACAACAGGAGCGGTTATTTATTCCATTCTAGTGTCGCGTGGAAATAATCTGTAACCAAACATAAGGCCATACAACTGATTGTAATACTCACGACGGATTGCACCAAACAGTGTCGCCAGTAGGATACATACGCTACACCAACTAAATGGGTGTCTTCGTCTTCACGAAGCAGTGATTTCTTTCAAACTCGGTGGTAAGTTGTGTTGATTTCAATGTTATGAGACCTTGCTGGTATGAACGTGTTGATTAATGTGCAGCCATTATGATCGGATATGTCCACAACAGCCTATATTTGAGCTAGATGGAGGTTACTGGTAGTAGCAGGGTCGTTTCGTTTTGCAATGATCTCATAGACTTGGCAACATGTCTAGTACTGTTAGTCAGAAATTACAGATCACGGGGATGCATGATAAATGCGTGTGCGAGTGCGTGCTTACGTGCGCGAGTCTGTGTGTGTGCGTGCGCGTGCGTGTGTGTGTGTGAGTATGTGTGTGTGTGTGTGTGTGTGTGTGTTTGTCTGTTTGTGTGTGTGTGTATGTGTGTGTGTGTGTGTTTGTGTGTGTGTGTGTGTGTGTGTGTGTGTGTGTGTGTGTGTGTGTGTGTGTGTGTGTGTGTGTGTGTGTGTGTGTGTGTGTGTGTGTGTGTGTGTGTGTGTGTGTGTGTGTGTGTGTGTGTGTGTGTGTGTGTGTGTGTGTGTGTGTGTGTGTGTGTGTGTGTGTGTGTGTGTGTGTCTGTGTGTCTGTGTGTCTGTGTGTGAGTTTAAGCGCGAGTGCATGCAAGTGTGCAGTCAATACATGCTTGCTATGTGTCTGGAGCCGCGTGTCACATTGTCAACTTATATGTACACATGTGTACAGTGGTGTGTACACATGTGTATATTGTCCCAGCTACGATCATGTAACCCGTCACACTGATTCTCCACGTCATTTAGATTATCCGACAGCAGCATTGCTTGTACTGTGCATCAGTGACGCGGGAACGAAATTCATATTGGGGGGGGGGGGGGGGGGTTAATGGAGCTTCAGCACCAAAGAAAAATTGTCGCCGCCGCATATCTTCACATCTTTCCTGTGGCTGTTCTGACTCGGTTGGCTCGACTGTGACATCGGAAGACGAGGGGAGGGGTCGGCTGTGAACTCATGACATCCGAACAAACACGGGTGGCAGTGCTGTTAAGACATTTTATTGTTTACGTGGCGCCGCTGCTGTCAACAAGTTACCCTTCTCCAGCTTCTATCCGCTGTCTCGACTGAAATGATGACATCCGAAGACGGGGGGGGGGGGGGGAGGGGGTGCTTTGGAAAATGTTTTCGACACCACGCCACATATTACTTGGGTGGAAGAAAACAGCAAGTCTACCCTTTCACAGTCGACAAAAATACATATTAATCGTCTCATAAATTTACATTTCCATCCGCCATTGACGCTCGCCACTAAAACAAACATTCACGCAGGGGGCAGAATTGTATGTCTACCCCTAGAGAATTTCCAGGGGGGCAACTTCTTCCTTGCCCCGCCCGTTTTCGTCTTTGCTGTGCATGCGCAACAATGCATTATCTCAAGCAATATCTGTCAAGATCGGTGAACCCATACGAATTTTATTCACACTAATCACTTTTTCATGCGTCTAAGTAAGATTCTCATGCACTGGACGTTTTTTTGTTGCAGTAATAAATTCTTAGAATCGTGGTTATATTTTCGGATCGTAAAACCATTTGAAGGTGTCGGGTCAGTTTGCAAACACTTTCAATCCCACAGCTCGCGTAACTATGAAGTATTGACCTATAAACGATGGTATGTTGGATCGGGTATGATTGTAACAAAGGTTACAATTGACTGTTGAATATTTGTTAGTCAGTACAGTAGACACAATGATCATAATGGTTAACAATATTTCATCAACGATTCATCATAGATCGAGAATTTTGCTATGTTTGATTATTTTAGTTGTATTAAAAAAGTAGGCATAATACATTTTAAAGTGATATTTCGTTTGATATGCTTTAAGCAATGAACGTAGTGTAACTTCGTGTGGTTATTACAATATTGTATATTCGTTAGAGGCAACATAAAACGACTAATTCATTAGATAATTATGTGACACGGTAACACACAATTGTTACCATTAATCCCTGGCCCTGTTACAACTGACCAATACCATGGAGTCGATTGTATCAGTCGACTTGCTTCGGTATGTCACTAATTCCATTACATTGTTTTGTTTACTGAACTACAAACCTAATCAAATTGGTAGCCAACAACATTTGTGGACTAAGACGCAAATATGTTTTTTATGTGCAAACGTAGACTAGGATAAGCATTTATTAAACAAATATAATTGACCCCGGTCTCCCCAACTTAACATATCATAACAGCCAAACAAGTGCTATATAACGATAGACATTTTCTTCAAGAGCGTTTAAATATATCTTAAAGAATCTGGACGAAGCAAATCAGGTGATATTTACTGATGCGTTAAGCGCGTGTGACACGGTAAAACAGACACTGCAGGAAAATGGCTGTCAAAGAATTGCATGACAATAGCCTGTTTGCTAGTATATGTGCACACGGTCATTCACACCTAACAAAGTTTGATATGAAAACAAGGAAAATTGGGGTGTTTAATATTGTTCTGTCACCCTCGCGTGACATTCGGGTCCAAAATTACGCATTAAAACACCAGCGTTAGCTGGACAAAGTACATTCGTACAACACAAGTTTATAAGAAAGCCCACTAAACATTAACAGCACGTATGCGTGGTTAAAATCATAATTACATTCCCATTTGCAAAGTCAGGACAATTCAATTTGTTCAACTGGTTTCTAATACGGTTCATTGCGCGCGGAAGAAAACTTCACAGCAAACAGCGCAATAATTCCTTTAAAGAAATGTCAAAGTCAAAGTCAATATACATATATATATATATATATATATATATATATATATATATAATTAACCTGTATATATGTGTGAGTGTGTGTGTGTGTGTGTGTGTGTGTGTGTGTGTGTGTGTGTGTGTGTGTGTGTGTGTGTGTGTGTGTGTGTGTGTGTGTGTGTGTGTGTGTGTGTGTGTGTGTGTGTGTGTGTGTGTGTGTGTGTGTGTGTGTGTGTGTGTGTGTGTGTGTGTGTGTGTGTGTGTGTGTGTGTGTGTGTGTGTGTGTGTGTGTGTGTGTGTGTGTGTGTGTGTGTGTGTGTGTGTGTTTATTTACTGCATTCTTTAGCATCTGCGTTAACTAAACAACAGCTTGTAGAGCGAATCAGTATATATATATATATATATATAATTAACCTGTATCGTTTCATCGTATATTGCAGGATATCAGAGCAGACTTCAAGAAACGGAAATGATGCAAGCTGGCGGGAGCTCATCCATCTGGGACAAGTCACCGTACACGATGTTCCGCGGGAAAGAGGAACGGGGTGATCCAGAACAAGAGAAACAGAGAAAAAGAGAAAAGGTTGACGCGACCCGACAGGATTATCTTCCGCCAGTCATCAGTTCGGTGCCTCCCCCCGGGTATTTCACCGAGTTTGACACCGATTCTACGCGAAACGATTCTCACAACCAGTTCAAAGAACAGGTTTCGGTTCTATCGGACCTAAACACAAAACTTGGCCGTGCGTTGATGCTTATCAAGGTGGGCAACACTAACAGCTTTCGCAATAAGGAAGTCAAAGAGCAAAGTAAGCTCGGGGCCAGGTTTATGGACAGTATTACTAAGGTTCCGTTGAGTGACTTCTGGCACCATATAACTGAAGGCGTCGCTGTTCTTATATTAGTTACAAATGTCATCAGTGCCATATACGATCTAGCGCACGACCCGATAAACCTGCACTACAAAGTGCCAAACATTTGCTTTGGTGTAGTCGAGAATGTCTTGCTTGTCGCGTGGTTTAACTTGCGACCGACTTTGCTGAACAGCTTCGCGAGTATTGAGGATGGAAAGAAGAAGGAAAAGACGAAAAGGGAAGACAAGGAGAAGGAGAAGAAGAAGAAGAAGAAAAAGGAGAAGAAGACGAAGAAGAAGGAGGAAGAAAATGAGAAGAAGGAAGAAAAGAATAAGGAGAAGAAGAAGAAGTACGAACAATATGTCGAGAACATCCTTCACGAAGCACTTTTGTACCCGATCATTGTGCTCAGTGTCTTCGGATTCGCCAACGACAAGATGTACAATATCCAGACAGACTGGTTCAGCATGCTTCAGTTTATCCTGATCGTCATTGACACCATCGACGTGCTGTGGACGCAGATCGTGCGTATAATTATGATCTACAGGTTCCTGGAGGACTTGAAGAGTGTCCTTGGAGCCAACGGCAATGAGATAGGAGGTATCTACATCCTCTTTCGCGCTCTCGTCACGACCATCGCTAACTTCGTTCTCTTCATCTTCCTCATATTACTGCTCGGCGCGCAAGTGCACACGGACAACTTCGACAACAACGACGACATGCTTGGCTACCGCGGCTCCGTCAACTCGACCTTCCTTCTCATCGCTGTCATCATACTCCCTCTCTTCAACCTCGTCGTCTTCATCGCCGTCAACTACAGCTGGGTCGTCGAACTGCTCCTCGTGTTGGGAGTAGAGAGCAACAATGTTGCTTCGGAGGATAACCCGATGAAAAACTTAAAACAAGCAGGAATCATGGACTTTGTACCCGACTCTGCGCTGTCGTCCGAGGGAATCGAGAAGAGGCTGGAAAGTATGCGCAACGATCACCCTTTCAAGAGGTTCATCTCAGTAATGACAGAGCCGGTGATTGCTGTCTTGATCATCATATGGGAGACGATTCTTGTGTTGGCTATCTATTACTTCGACGGTTGCGAGCACACCCATGTGTGCCAGAATAGCGTCGTGCAGGTTTCCGTCGTAGTGATCGCCGTCGTGACTAACATTCACGTGGTCTTAGTCGCTTTACTTTTCAACGTCGGCGTTGTCGTTGTCTTCTTGGCTTTGCTCGTCTATCCCTTTTCCGTTCCGTTATTCTTCATGAACGATAAGCCTGTCAGCGTAACATATCATTAAGCTCAAGTAATGTCTTACTGTCGATCCAGTTTTCAACTGTTGTAATAAATTTCCTTATAACTCATTTAAGGTTGGTTATATAACACAGAGGCAACGGTTCCTGTACGATTGCACGCACGCACGCACGCACGCATGCACGCACGCACACACACATACACAACATACACCCCCTCCCCCTCTCTCTCTCTCTCACTCTGTCTCTCTCTGACTCTCTCCCTCTCTCCCCCCCTCTCTCTCTCTCTCTCTCTCACCCACCCTCTCTCACCAGTGTGTTAATTAGACAAATGGTTATGTTTAGACGTTTAATTTTATTGGAGAATAATGTGGAAATGGTATGGTTTTGTTGATTGTTGCCTTCAGAATCGATAATAACGTCAGCAAACTGGTATTTGAGTGACTGGTTAACAGCAAGTGGTATACATTACGCTGTCCGACTTGCTTTTAGAAGATTTATGATAGATATGACACCAAACACATTTGATATATGTTCGAATACCTTGATAGATTAAGAAGGACATCTGAGAGGACATCGTGATCAAACTGGCAAATGTACAAGTCTTCGTCAAAAGGGCGTGATCTGTGCGTCTACCAGCAATTAGCGATCACAGTAATTTGTAATATGAAATCTGCTGCGTTGAACGTGGGAAAGTCAAATACACCAAAGAACCACCCCAATAAATACGTTATTTGCACTTTTATGGTGTTGTAAAAGTTGTTGTAAGACAGAGCTTATGAAGACTTATAAACGGAATTTTAAGGACGTACTTAAGGAAGTATTCAATATGAAAGTTCTTCCTAACAAATAATTGTATAGGACTATCATATTTTTTAAAGAAATGTATGGATATATTACTTATCTTAATCAGATATAATGTACACATGTTTACTATTCCGTAGACAATGAATAGTACCGCAATGCGTAATCATTATTGCGCGGCCAAGATATCAAAAACGAACCTTCTCTGCGAAACGTGGTTATTGGCACTGGAACATCGGTTGAATTTCGTGTTAACTTTGGTTTGAGTCACAGAAGCCCATTTAGTCCATAACTGTTAAACATAATGACGGAGTTAGTCACTAAGAGAGTTATGTTGTTATACGAAGATAATGTAAGCCGACTATGAATATACTTGAATGGCAACGTCTGAAGAGCAGGTGTACATAGGCGTCGTAAATGTCATAGTTGAATATTATATTATAGTAGTATCTTATAAAAGTGTATCATTAGTTAATTTGTTATTTCATAGTTGGCCTGAGAGCCAAATCTGGGGTAGAGCCCCCTACACGGTAACATTGGCAAAGCCTTAATGTGTTCCAGACAGTTGTGAGGGGCGAAAAAGTGCTGCCACCTCGTGGCGCCTGGGTAATTGAGGCTACATGGAACATTAAGGCACTGCCAAAGTTACCGGTAGGGGGCTTTACCCTAGATTCGGGTAGAGACGAAGAGTGGCTCTCAGGCCAACTATGAAATAACAAATTAACCAATGATACACTTTTATCAGATAATACTGTACTATAACGACTATTCAACATTAAACTTATATTGAAACATGTCACACACAAAATATACCGACGTTAAACTTTTTTTCGAAGTTTAGTGTCTTTTAATCACATGCATATTTACTAGGTGGCAGCTCTCGTGGTTGTCAACTATTTCGTATTGGCGGTCTTTGCCTATGCTCAAGCAGAAACAAAAAACTAAGTGTGAATAAGTATGATATAAATACCAAACAAGACAAATTTAACTAAACAAAGTGCAATCGATGTCGCGCGCAACGGTCGGGCGGCTAAGTAATATATGTAGTCGCCAAAATACAACCAACGCGTACTGATCTTGGTGGCTAAGGCGGTAGCGTGTCAAACAACTATTTTTTTAAGATTCATTTTATTTTGTATAATACTATTTCGGGTTCTATTTCGTAATTTTATTTCGTTATCGAGTACTTTACGGGATTAGAACCGAGGACCCTAAACTAGGCAAATCCTGACAATACGTTCACATTACTTCATAAATGATGACGCTATAATTCATGAGTATACCAGTGTGGCCATCTAGCGGATAGAATTCAAAAGCCGGTTCTGAGCCAGATTATCTTCCTGGCGAAGTCACGCAGCCAGGCGAGAGTCGACTAAGCGAGACTATGGTTTTCACTGTACAACAGAGCCTCGATTATCCAGGCGCCTTGCGGTGGCAGCATTGTCCCATCACAACGGCCTGGATTATTAAGCTCCAGCCAATGTTAACGGTAAGGGGCTTTACCCCAGATTCGGGTAGAGACGATGGTTGGCTCTCAGGCCAACTATGAAATAACAAATTAAATAAGGATACACGTTTATCAGATAATACTATACTATAACTACTGTTAAACATTAAACTTGCATTGAAACATGTCACACACAAAATAAACCGTTATGAAACTTTCTTCGTAGTTTAATGCCTTTTAATCACATGCATATTCACTAGGTGGCAGCTCTCATGGCATAACATTCAAAAGGGCCATTCAGAGCCAGACTATCGTTCTGACGAAGTCACGCAGCCAGGCGAGAGTCGGTTAAGCGAGACTATGTACAACACTGATCCCGGTTTACCCTGAACATTGGGAACTTTGGTTATATTGACACAAGTGATAAACAGAAAAGTTAAATCCTAATTTATTTTTTGGATTAAGAATCTAGATTACGCCGCTGATTGGCTGCTCGCCCATAACATTAGCTACTGGCAGTACGCAAAATGCGATCTTCATATTGTCAGGATTTGCCTAGTTTAGGGTCCTCTGTTCGAATCCCGTAGAGTACTCGATAACGAAATGAAATTACGAAAAAGTACCCGAAATAATATTATACAAAATTTTAAGATTTAGTAGATGTGAACATTTGCTCAATAATGCATAAAACATACAATAATATGCCAGAACCTATCAATGTTCAGTGCCTCTTTGTGAAGCAAACTAATTTACGTCCTTCTCGAGTCTAATGTCAATATGCACTTCAAAGTATCAGAAACAAATATTAAGTCGCGATGCTTGTCACTTTATGGTGTAAAGTGCTGGAATTCACTACCAGCCCACACTACAATGATGCCAACCTTTTACACATTCGTTAACAATTTAAAAACCGATATGTTCAAAAAATATTTATAACAAAAACTTTGAAAAAATACACACTAAACTTAAATATGTACGTTTCTTCATAGACAAATGGCTAGGGAAATCTCCTGTTGAATGTATATGATTGTATTTTAATGTATTGTACTTGAATATTTATTATTAATTTATACACTAATAATGCCAATGCTTCTCTTCACTTACCGGATATTCGTGCAATATTTCATACCAAAAATCAATGTGAAGATTATGCTGTACTGACAAATACTAAATTGTATACTGTGTAATACCTAAAGAAACTTGCTCAGGGGTGTACAACTATAAGAACTTTCTTCAGTATACCTTTTTTATGTCCCACAAACATTGTATATATATATTTCATTATTATTATTTTTATTACTAGCCTCGATTATCCAGGTGCCGCGAGATGGGAGCACCGTAGGAGTGGTACTAGATGCGTGCATTCATAAAGCATGTTTTCGGCCAGACTGTTTTCCAGCGAAGTTACGCAGCCGGGCGAGAGTCGGTCAGTAGCTTCGCAGGAGAAGCAAGATGGACCTTGCTAGCCTCGATCACCAGGGCTCCGTTATGTGGCGCTACCATTAGTGCAGCATTCATCCCGAGTCAAAAAACGTTGTCTGGTCCGAAATACCTGAAATGTATATCTATAAGTTTGTATAAGCCGTTTTGGGGAGAAAGTGAACAGCCCACCTTTTAAACATAACTTGATGTACTGAATCTGATTTCGGCGACTGTCACCCTATCCTATGTAGTCCGGGTGTTGACCAGTGAAACGTGCATTGGGGTCCGCACGATGTTTTTTTTGCATTTTATAACCTTCTATATACAACCCTCTAGGTCAATGATCGGAGTGATGCCATCCACGTACCCTTGAGCGTTTTTGTGTGAATCCATTAATATGCAAATTAGTTATCGCCATTAAAATATATACTACTTTTCTGAATATCTCGAATTGTAAACATTCAAACTATCAAAATTATGTGTCCAAACGCGTATTTTCTGGGTATCTGGTTATGATTACACGTTAGTGAACAAATTATAATGTCGCATGAACACGCAAATTAGCTCTGACCAAAATATAACCTCACGATTTTCGTTTATATCTCGTCAATAGACGTGCAGTAGGCATTACACAACGAACCGACTTAAATGCCATCTTCCCCGTTCAAACACGCAAATGGTATGACATTTAAAAAGGCCTCTATATCTCCATCACGGCGAGGCCTGTCGTAGAACTGCCAAGTGGTGATATCAGCGTGATTCCAATATTAAACAAGGTCACCGTCAAATGATATTTTTTTTAATTGTGCGCTTCCGCAAACGTCTTGAAATTACAATGGTTGCATATCTACTTTCTTTAATAAAAATGTCCTTGGCATATATTTTTGGCAAGCACATTCTCTCTCCGTCAAAATTATAGCGATGACGTGACAAAACTCTACCTTGACAAGACGATCATGATTTGCAAAAATGATGAGTTGAATGTAACCAGGATGAAGGAAATATCACTGGTTGATGACCGAGATGTGCATGTCTTGATCAAAGACTGGAAATTCACTAGAAAATCAGAAACCAAAGGTCCCCGGCAAGATCAAGGCCGGATTCAGGCAGTACCACGGAAATAGGAACTACTCCTGCGCGTACAAGCACAGATGTTTTGGAAGAGATCACTTCAAGACATGTTCTAAAGCCAGAAATCCAAGGCCAGACGTGACAACACGGAATAAAATGCACGTGGTAGAATAACACGACTTTGTGGTTGACACTGTAGAAGAACACAAGAAGACTGAATCCTGGATTGTGCCACTGTGTATACACGATGTCGTCATTCCTATGAAACTTGACACATGCAGTGATGTGAAGGTAATACCAATGGAAGAGTATAACACCCTTCCAAGCAAGCCGAAATGTGAACTACAAAAATGAAGCTTACCGCCTGTAATGGGGAAGAAATTCGTGTAACAGGACAAGCAATTCTGACAGTGAAACACAAAGGACAGTCAAAGGGAGCTTTGTTTATCATCTGTCCATGTCAAGTTCAGCCTATATTAGGAAGACTGATATGTGATGACATGGGTCTTGTGAAGAGAGTACTGAAGAGAGTACTAACTGTTGAGCAAGCTGATGACAAGAAAGCTCTAGATATCTAGGAAGAATACGAAGACTCGTTCAGAGGACTTGGATGTGTACCAGGAGAAGTTAGCATCAAGCTCAAACCAGATTCGGAACCGGTAGTAGAACGGTTCAGGAAAGTACCATTCGGGAAATTCACTTAGTTGGAAGAAGAATTGAAGAGAATGACAGAACATGATGTGATTACAAAGATCGAAGAACCGACTGATTGGGTAAACTCTTTACAATTGGTGTACTGTAAGCAAGATGGGTCATTTCGAGTTTGCTTAGATCCGAGAAACTTGAATAAGGCAATTCAAAAAGAACACGTCAAACTTCCAACACGAGAAGAGATCATTGCAAAAATGTCAGGAGGGACGTATTTCTCAAAGATAGACTGCACCTGATGATTTTGGCAGTTAACATTAGACGAAGACGGCTCGAAATTCAGCACATTCAACACACCGTTTGGCAGGTATCGCTACCTACGACTTCCGTTTGGAGTATCGTGCGCTCCAGACATATTATATCACAGAACCACCCATCACTTGTTTGAAACAATTCCAAATATAGACACATCGAGGGACGACATCATCACATGGGGTTCGACTCGAGAACAACATGATGCCGCTGTGAGAATAGTCCTTGACAAATGTCGAGAGACAAGATTATCCCTCAAGAAAGATAAATGTGAAACAGAGTTACATTTTCTGGGATAAATTACCAGCAATGAAGGTATGAAGCCAGACCCGGAGAAAGTCGCAGCTATCACGCACATGATGCCATCAACAAGCAAAGAAGAACTGGCTAGGTTCCGTGGTATGGTCAAATATCTCGCAAGATTTCTGCCAGATCTTGCAGAAATGGCTTTACCACTTGAGAACGCTGATGAAATCCGACGTGCATTTCCAATTGGGTCTGGAACAAGAGATAACATTTGAAAACATGAAAGAGGTGGTCTCGCGCAAACCCGTGCTGCAATTCTACAACCCTGAATTGCCAAATAAAATACCGAGTGATGCAAGTCAGAAAGGACCTGGGGCAGTATTACAACAGCTGCATGGTGATGAGTTGCGTAAGCGTCAAGACCAACGACCGATTGTCAATCGCGGTATGCACCCTTCAAAAGAGAAGCTTTAGCTGTGGAGTTTGCCTGTGAATGATTTCACCAATACGTGTCCGGACAGACAGTGGACGTGGAGATCTACCAAAAGCCACTTGTTGCGATTTTCTCGAAAGCGCTGAATGACTGTCCACCACGAATACAACGAATTCGACTGAGATTGCAGATGTATGATCTCAAACTCACGTATGTACCAGGAACGTACATGTACACAGCGGACACATTGTCACGAGCGATTCAGCAAAACACACAAGTTGACCAGAAACAAGAGAAAGACACTCTTATGTCGATGCCATTGCAGTAGCACATGTGCTGGCGAGTATCGCAGAAATATTGAAAGTGCAAACACTCGATTTTGAATCGGAGATAAAGCACATGTACATGGTGTGATGAGTTCAATGTCTGTTACAGACAGGAAGAAAGAAGAAATCAAGAGAGAATATGAACATGATGGCCGAATGAACAGAGATATTGTCCAGTGTGCACACATTCATACTGGAACTACAGGGATGAAATAGATGGCGTGATACTGAAAGGAACCAGAATTGTGATTCCAAGGAAGACGAAGATGAACATTCTTGAAAGACTACACACGAGTCATCTCGGTCAAGGGAAATGTAAATGAAGAGCGACAGTGTTTTGGCCTGGTATCAACAAAAACATTGAGAAAATGGTGAGTCAATGGAGTAACTGTCTAGACCAGAGAGCCAGACAGTGTCCAGAGCCACTGATTCCACATGAAGTACCAACACAAGCGTGGTCGAAAGGTGGATCGAACTTGTTCCAGTTGGATAACAAGAAGTATGTTTTGATTGTTGATTATCACTCCAACTACCCAGATATGGACCAGATCCCTCACCAGAGTAGCAAATCGGTCATACAAACTATGAAAGAAAGCCTTAGGAGATTCAGTATCCCACACGAAGTTGTGAGCGATAATGGGCCTTGCTACTCAAGCACCGAATTCAAGCAATTTGCTGAAGAATGGGACTTTAAGCACACCACATCTAGTCCAACATACCCACAATCCAATGTACTAGTGGAAAGAACAGTGAAGACTCTAAAGAACATCCTCGGAAAACGTGGTGCTAAACAAATGGTTTTACTAACGTACAGAAGCACCCAACTTGAAAGTGGATACACTCCATCAGAGCTCAACCTGGGAAAAAGAACCAGATGTAATCTTCCAAGGCATGGAGACAACACGTCCAAAGCATATGTCGGGAACTTTGAGAAGATTAAGAAGAGAGAGAAACAGAAATACTACGATGACAAAAGAGGAGTTCGATCACTTGAACCACTTAAGCAAGGAGACAGAGTGAAAGTGTACGACTCGGAGAGAAAGTGGCAGAACCGTGCTACTGTTCTTGAGCAAGTCGTGCCGAGATCGTATTAAGTCAAAACAGATCGAGGTACAGAAATTCGAAGAAATCGACGAGATCTAATGACAACAACATAATGAGATTCCTGTAGTGTACCGAAGATCTGCCAGGATTCACCGACAACCAGAGAGAGAGAGAGACAGAAAACATGTAAAGTAGACAGGGAATGAGTTGCTCAAGGTAGCTATCAGAATCACTTATCTGGAAATATGGATAGTCTACTCCACATGTTCCTCGATTAGAATATCTTGTTGAATTATTACATTGTGAAATATGTTTAGCATAAAGAATGTAATTCATTACATGAACATTTTAGTTTGTAGTACGTACAATAATAGTGTACGTACGTTAATTCATATGTTGAGCATGTGAACTGTGCAAATTAAGGACATGCAGATGCGAAGACAGACATTTGAACGTAAAGAAAGAGTATTACAACATGAACATTCCGTGTAATGATTTAAAGTGCATATGAACATTGCAATGAGCATTTTATTTTTTAGTAGGAAGATATAGAGATGTCGCTTACTAGTTCAATTTATATCGCGAGTACGACCGCGAGTACCGTTAATTTCGAAGCTTTGTTTTGGTTAATAGACACTTCCGGTGTACGGGGTCGCGAGTGTAAGTGTCAAAAGCACTAAAATCATTAAACATCATTAAAACTTAATTGTTGATTTGTTACGACGTATTACAAAAATATATACAATGTGGAGCTGGAGTAAGTTTGGAGCTATGGTGAAAATAGGTCACCGTGAAATGATTAATATTCGAACTTTTGCAATACCGCGAACGTCACAAAGTTACAACGACTCTGTACCTACTTCATTTATATGGACACATCATAAATAGCGTGAAAGACCAATTTCTTCCCGTCAAAATGAAATGTCACTTGAAGGCGTCTGTTGATGGAGCTTGTGTGGAGTGTCACCGTCAAGTGATAAATGTTCGAAATTGCGCCATCCCACAAATGTTATACCATTGGTTGCTTATGTCCACGTTATCTACCTACTCATGGCCAAGCCATAAACCCATAGAAAGCCCACTGTCACCCCGTAAATACAGGATAACACGGGTAGTCATCAAGTGATGCAGTAAGTGTGGAGTGAAGGTCAAGCAAGGTCACCACCAAATGATGTATGTTCACAACTGCGCCATTCCGCAAACGTTGTAGCCTAAAATTACAATGTTCGCATATCTACTTTGTCTACCTACACTAGGCCATGTTATACATATATGCGTATTGTATCCCCGTAAAAATGATTGGCGTATAATTGTAAAGTGGTCTAACTGTGGAGTGAAGATTGATCAAGGTCACCGTCAAAAGATGCTTTTTCGAAAATGTGTCATTTTGCAGATTGTAGGCCAGCCAACGTGTGATGTTGTACTTTTAACGGCTTTTTTGCATCACCCATGTGATGAGAAAATATGCCACCCTCAATTTCGAATTTGAATATCATTTTGAGGGTCACAAACTCAAATTTGTGTCAAAATATTGTTATTAATTAACTGATATATTATTGTGTACATGGCAGCCTCTTCACGTCCTAGGTGGGAGCCTCAGCATTCTGGTTTGTTGGAATATCTTAACGATGTAATACCTTTGGCAGAATGTATCTCTCATTGCCTCTATAACGGAGACCACGCAAGCTGCAACTCTAGTCACAGAGAACAATGGTGATGCGTTCCAGGAGTTGAAGTGTTGCGAATACTGATCCAAATGGATGTATGAATGGTGGGGTTCCTTCATGGTATGAAGTTTAGGTTTCCCATACTGTTTACAACTGGAAAGGACGTGGACTGGTCTTTACCCAGAGTATAACGGATGCCGTTGCCATTAAGATGAATAACGTATTTGCCTGTCCCAAAGGCTATCCAAATGTATGCAGCTGGACATAAAATTGACAAGCTAGCTCATAACTCCTAACGATCGGAAACACAAGGGCACACGTGTCCACATTGCGTATCAAGCATGGTTTTGATCCGTTTTTTACAAAGCATTTTGCACACGGATTAACAGTTGCGTACCAGTTTCCTCGAGGTCATACTGGATGTAGCCATAGACGGATCCAGTGGGCCTGTTTGAGCGTGCCCACATAGACCTTAGGAATTCTGCGTTTCCGCTGACTTTTATAATAGGCCGACGCGACCGTGCCCCCTTAGACAATTTTAAAAGGAAATGTGCCCACGTTCAGGTTATAATAAACTAAAGTTACAGCGAAGCGGCGGCGAAAAATGTCCAGCAACAAACCCCACCCCCGTCTTCCGATGTCAACAGACAGCGGGTATAGTTACAGCGGCGCGGCAGCGACCAAATTTCTACTACACCATTTGGTTAGGCAGCCAGTGCAGGTTTTCTTGCCCCCCCCCCCCAGACTCGCTTTCTGGATCCGCCACTCATAGCATGCCATGGTTGCACCTACTGACGACAGATAAGGCGTCTGAAGTCTGAAGTGTTAAACACTTCACTTCTACCTGGATAGTGGATCTTTGAAACCGTAATACAAGGAAGTGCAAATAGCTCCTGTATGTTGGTAACATCGCGATAGAAGTATTTCCACTTAATTGGCACATTGTTTCCCCATGTTACCTTCTTCACAGTCCCGATACCACGTTACCTTCTTCACAGTCTCGATACCACGTTACCTTCTTCACAGTCCCGATACCACGTTACCTTCTTCACAGTCCCGATACCACGCCTCTCTCTTGTGGGTTATTTGGTCCTGGCGAGGTACGGGACCCAGACGACGCCAGTGTGGTTGGAGTTAACTAAGTGCTTCATGATGTGACGAACAACAAAAGTGCCTACATACTCACCGAATGTGACGGTGACATTGTTCAACCATCGCTTTCAACTCCACGGTTAGTCCACCAATTTACAACTCCATGTCATACCTCATTTCTACGGGGATACAATACACATAGGTGTATAACGTGGCCTAGTGTAGGTAAACAAAGTAGATATGCAAACATTGTAGTTATACAACGTTTGCGGAATGGCGCAGTTTTTAACATTGATCACTTGTTGGTGTCCTTGCTTGACTTTCACTGCTCACTTATCCTGTATCCTGTATTTATGAGGAGATAGTAGGCTTTCCAAAAGTGTATGACATGGCCAAGAGTAGGTAGGTAACGCAGATATAAGCCACCATTGGTATTGTATAACGTTTGCGGGATGGCGCAATTTCGAACATCTATTACTTGACGGTGATACTGTTTGATCGTCGGTCCACACAAACGCCATCAATTGACATCTTCAAGTGATATATCATTTTGACGGGAAGAAATTGGTCTTCACGTTGTATATGATGTGTCATAAAAAATAAAGTAGCTACAGAGTCACTGTAACTTTGTGACGTTCGCGGTATTACAAAAGTTAGAATATTCATCATTTCAATGTGACCTTGTTTGACCTTAGCTCCACACTTACTACACTGGGTAACAGCTACACGTCATATGTCGTTTTGACGGGAGACAGTAAACGTTCCACAAATATATGACATGGTCATGTTGTCATTAAAGAAAGTAGATATACAACCATCGAAATTTTACGACGTTTGCGAAAGCGCACAATTTCGAAAATTTATAATTTGATGGTGATCGTGGTTGACCTTAGAGTTATACTTACCGCATCACTCGTTGTGATGAAGATATCTAGGGCTTTCAAATGATTTACCATTTTCATGTGTGTACGGGAAAGGGGGCATTTAAGTCGGTTCGTTATACAGTGCCTACCTCTCGCCTATTGAGGAGATATAAACCAAAATCGTGATGTTATATTAGTCAGAGCTAATTTGCATATTCATGCGACAAATTTGCATACTATAATTTGTTCACTGGCGTAATCATAACCGGATACCCTGAAGACATGTGTTTGGATACATAATTTTGATTGTTTAAATGTTTACAATTCGAGGTATTCTGAAAAGTAGTTTATACTTTACTGGCAATAACTAATTTGCATATTAATGGAGTTATACAAAAACGCTCAAGGATGCCTGGGTGGCATCACTCAATTATTAACCTAGAGGGTTAGAAGGTCACAAAAATGCATAAAAACATCGGGTGGACCCTAATGCACGGTACACCTTCAAAAGTTTGAATGCCTTTCAAAATGGCAAATGAAAAATGGCTAATTTGAAATTCAAGTGTGATTATTTGAAAATCTGTTTAGAAGACGATTCACAAGTCATTCACCACAGCTACATTAAATATGTTTTCAATTCTCGTACCAATGATGAAATATGCGTAAAGCTACACGGCCTAAAACGCGTCTTCCCGCACTGATATGTGAACACGTGGCTCGCAGCGATCTTTCATCACCTGTCATTATTATAGAAAGCAATGTTCACTATATGGATTTGGGTACGCTTTTGTTAAAGTGATGTAGAAATAGTATAGTACAAATTAAGAATTACATCCTAACTACAACTGCTATTTGTTTTAGGTTGAACACATGTTTGTTCAATGTTGTCGTTACAAAGTCAATGTGCCTTGTTGATTGCGTAAACTTCCATTTGTGTTTATTAGAAGATTCTGATAATACAGTTCATTCCAGCTATATTTATTGTAGGTCGCTGAATCCATTACATTATCAATCATATTCATAATTTATATCAACCTTCTTCTTCAGTTAAGCAAATCTCTGCGAGACGTAGCTGCTCGGATGATCCCACGATACGCTGCTCTGTCTGCCGTTCGTCTCCCTGCTCTCAATATGTCGTCTTCCAACCAGTCGCTGATGTCCTGTTCCCATCTTCTCCTTTGTCTTCCCCTTCCTCTCTTTCCCTCCACTTTGCCTTCTAAGATTGTTTTCTCTAAGGAATTGTGTCTTTTGATGTGGCAAAAATAACTAAGTTTTAGTCCTTTTATTCTATTGACAGTTCTTTATGTAAAAAAGGATCTCTGCGTTGGTTGTTTTTGTTATCCATGGCACTCTTAGGACTTTTCTGTAACATTTCATATCAACCTTACTTAACAAAAAAACTATACTGCCAAAATAAAGCGTTGTTTAAAATGCCAATGTGCAAACGTTATCCAAAGCGACCTTATTAACAAACATTGATCATTACGTGGATTTGGCGGGAATGTTGTCGCGGTTGCTTACACCCTTCGTCCTTCCTGTGACACAGGCCATCAACAACAGCTCTCCAGAGTCATCTGTCCTGCGCACTTCTCTCTAGCTGCTTCCAGGTGTAGCCCATCTGCTTGGTGTCTGCCTGGAGGTCCCTTAGCCAAGTGTTCTTCCTTTTGTTCTATTGCCTTGGGGATTCCATGTCAGGGCTTGTCTGGTGATGCCTGATGTTAGTTTCCGGATCGTGTGGCCTATTCATCCCAATCTTCTTCTGATCTCATTGGCACGCAGTTGCTGTGTCCTCCTCCACAAGTCAATGATCGTGTCTGGCCAGTGGATCTGGAGGATTCTTCTTAGGCAGTTGTTGGTGAATGTCTGCACTATGGTGATGTTGGTTGTCCTCCACGTCTCGGCTCCATACAGTAGGACTGACTTCACAGTGGAGGTAAACAGATATTTGCGTGTAATGGCAGCACTTTGGAGCTCCAGATGTTCTTGAGTTGTAGAAATGCTTCTCTCGCCTTGTCAATGCTCTGACACCTGCATCTGTGCCGCACTGTTTATCGATGACACTGCTCAGGTACGTAGGTGAAGGCCTCTACCTCTTCAAGCGCACTCCCTTCCAGTGGGACTGGATCAGTGCTGACTGTGTTAACCCCCAGGACCTTCGTGGTCTTTCCTTTGTGGATGATGATGCCCACTTGTGAAGAGATGGCTGCCAGTTCTGTTGTCTTGCCCTGCGTCGACTGGTGGCTGTGGGACAGCAGCACCAGATCATCGGCGAAGTCTAGGTCTTCCAGTTGTGCCCATAGTGCCCACTGGATTCCATTCCTCCTGTCCACTTCATCATAATCCAGTCAATTGATAGAAGAAAGAGGAACGGGGACAGCAGGGAGCCTTGTCTAACTCCAGTCTTCACTTCAAAACGACTCGTAAGCTGTCCTCTATGGATTACTCTGCAACCCTTTCCTTCATAGCTGCTCGTGATCAGGTTTACCAGGTTGGTTGGCATTCCACAATGTCGTAGTAGTTTACAGATGATCTCCTTTTCTACACTGTCGAATGTCTTTTCTTAGTCGATGAAGTTGCTGTAGAGAGAGGAGTTTCACTCCATGGATTGCTCTACTATGATGCGTGGTGTTGAAATCTGAACCACGCATAATCTGTTGTAACGGGAACCGGCTCGCTGATCTCTTAGCAGGACCTGGTGTCACGGTGATGTTGACATATTGTATAACTAAAAAATGTGTGATAATTACATGTGTACAGTAATTTAGTTGAAGTTAAAACAAATACATGTAATATGTGTCCTTACAAAACAAAAATGGCTCGGGCGGTCGAATGTGTATATTCGCCAATATATTTAGAGAACGATTTTCACCATACTGTTCATTCCAACTAATTTTATTATAGATAACTGAATAAACCAATCACTTACCTTGTCTATGATATACATCAGTTATATAGATATTGCGTAAAACAAGATTTACAGCCGAAATAATGCGTTTCCCTTTCATTTATATGTGAAAAAGTTACCCAAACGAATTTCAGTCATTCAGATTTTTACAAAAGCTATGTTCCATTATATGGATTTGTGTTGACATTTAATCTAGTAATTTAGTGTAATGTAGTATAAATCTAAAACATAATCACACCTATAATTGACATTGTTTTGACGTTGAAAATAATAACAACAATAATAATAGTAACTACTTTTTCGCCTAAGTACTTAGAAACCATGTTCAAAACAAAAGGGGCGGTCATTCTAAAAATTGATCAGCGGTATGGGGCCTGCACGTTGTCAATAGATGGATGGATGCGCATGGGAGCTAAGGTGAATAAGCAAGGTTGTAAAGGTAAGTATCTAAATTACGGTGAAATAGTAAGGTCACCTTTTATATATAGGAAAAACAGAACGTGCCGTTTACAATTTTTAGTTTGAGCAGGTGATAGAGATTATTTACAGTTATTTTGAGAAGACAATTCTGGTTATAATATTCAAAATATATACATTTGCTATGGATCATTGAATATAACAATAAATAACCGTGCCAACGGTATACAACACTTGTTTTACCTGTGTACATAAATATAGGTTATACAGCCTAGGGAAAGCGTACCCCTACATGTTAATGCGCGATAAGTGACCCGTAGGCGACTGTCCCTGAACATATATTGAGTCCGTTATCGCACCAATAATGGGACGGTAAGTGGATAGAAAAGCATCGCAATAACGGCACAACAAAGGCCGATGTTCAAGAGGAAAACAACAAGAACTAGGTGGCTATTAGTAACGATAGCTACGCATGCAAATATCCACTGCACGATGTATCCGTGGCAGACGGAGATATGGTGACAGCCGTCGAAAGAGTATATATATGGCGAGAAACGTGATGACTTGCCACAAGAGAAGCAACGCAGCAATTCTCGGCTCAATAACCACGGAGATGAACTTCTTGAACGGGTGAACATTGCGCACTGCTTCGAGCTTCTTCTTAACGCCATCAGACGCGTGCGCCAACTGAGCCACGTCCGTTGTCATGGTGCCCAGTTCCGTCTGCTTAATGTTGTCGACGTCCTCCGTTTGACTCCGGGAGCCGAGCAAGAGCAACAACTCGACGAGCCACTGGGCGTTGACGATGACGAACATGAGGAGGTTAAAGAGAGGCAATGTCATCATAGCGATCATGAGGAAGGCCGAGTTCATACTGGCGCCGTACGTATCACTATCGTAGTTGTCGTCGTGCACTTGAGCTCCAAGCAACAATATCATGAACATGAAGACGAAGAAGTTGGCGACAGTCGTGACGAAAGCCCGCAGGAGGACGTTGCCACCGATGTTTGCGTCGGTGCCGAGAAAGCCCTCTACGTCCTTCACGAATGTGTGAATCATGACGACACGCATGATCTGCGTCCACACCAAGTCGAAGGCGTCGATGGAAATAAGCACTATCTGCAGCCAGTCGTAAAAGTCGTCCGGGTTATCGTACATCTTGTCGTTGGCGAACCCCCACACAGAGAGAACAATAAGGGGATAGAGCAAGACCTCGTGAAAGATATTCTCCGTGTATTGCTGGTACTTCGTGTTCTTCTCATTGGCCGAGTCGCCTTTCGGGAGAAACAAGAACCACAACACGAGCACGATGTTCTCAATGACCCCCATCACAAGGGTGGGCACTTTGTAGTGAAGATTCTCATAGTGACCAGGCGTATCCGTTAGGAAGATATCAACCAAAGCAACACAGACGTTCGTTAAAAAGACGGCTATACCAGCCACCTGTGAAAAGACGTGCCAAAAGGCTGACAGCGGAATTCGTGTGATTTTATCTAACTGTTTAGCACCTTCTTTCGTCTGTTGCCGGACCCGTTTGTTCATAAAGTTGCTTGCGTCATCCATCTTCACGAGTGACATGACCTGACACAGCAACGAGTTTGTATCAGTCCAAATCGATGGCTCTTCGCCAAAGTCGCCATCTTCCTTTTCCGTTTCGGCGTCGAACTCAACGAAGTAACCGGAAGGCGACACGGACGAGATGACCGGCGGCAGGAGGTCCCCGTGCAACTGGCTGTACGGGTCAACCGTATGGCGCTCAAAAACCGCCGACGATTCGTTAACGGACGGCGCGAATGCAGGACAATTTTCATCTTTAAGATTGCGATCAGTCGATCCTAGTCCGATTAAACTTAGCGTTTGATCTAAGTCCTCTACAATGTTGGCGCCTTCTTCGTCATCAGACGTGTTGCTGTAGGGTTCTGTATAAGGCGAACTGAGCCAGATCGAGGAGTTCGAATGAGAGCTGGTCCCGTCTTCGTCCGTCCTTGCACTGAACATCTTTCTGAAACACCATCATACATGTTCACTCAACGGGAAACAAAAGGAAAGGCAACTGTTTGAAGTTATGCATCTAAAATAGTTAATGCAAACTAACCATTTGCAACCACAATAATATTTTCAACGTCAGTGGTTCACTCATATTATAGTCTCAAACCGACAATATGAAAGCTGACATCTTGCTGATGATGCGACGACTTGGCCAAAACAACCATTAAACGAGCAACGTTATTTTTATGCTGGTGCTCCCGGCATGCAACTAATTCCTTCTGGACCTGGTATTAGTTGTGAGACACCTGCCCATTAAAGTGAGAATAATTAGTAATACATTAAGATAAAGACTAAGTAGAATGAATTTTGTTATTCCCAGTCTGAATTAAATATACTCTAAAAGTTAATGTCCTGCTGTTCGAACAATTGTTAACCCTCTCCGACACCCTGTTCAAGGCCCCTTTTGGTCGCGTTTTGTGTACATTTTCCGCACAGTTTAATGCGACACCTAACGACCGTTGGTGATGTCATGGAAGTAATGACCCCTTGGATTTAGCATGGCGCGCATCTATGAGGGTTTGTGTTTCAGGCCGTACCTTAAACTGCAGTCGCGGAATTTTATATTACAGTAAAGAGAACAGCCTTATCTACAAATGTTTCGTTGGATGTCCACAGAAATTTTGTTTACTTTTTGAATTATTGTCATTTGAACATTGCGAATGCATAAACTTGCAATGGGATTTAATTTTTGTTTTATATCACAGTAAATACTATAATCGTATCTACAAATATGCCGCTGGATGAACCAATGTTGTGTTTATGGTTTTTGAGTTATTTTGAACATCGCGAATGCAATAATGCAAGGTTGAGCATTCGTGATGGTCAAGCGGCAATAACTCAAAAAAGTAATTGTTAAGTTTAAATTAAATGTTAAACTTTTGTGGTTACTCCACATTCTCTGTATGTCTCTATATTTGTCTGTCTGTCTGTCTGCCTGCCTGCGTGCCTGCCTGCCTGCCTGCCTGCCTGCCTGCCTGCCTGCCTGCCTGCCTGCCTGCCTGCCTGCCTGCCTGCCTGCCTGCCTGCCTGCCTGCCTGCCTGCCTGCCTGCCTGCCTGCCTGCCTGCCTGCCTGCCTGTTTGTCTGTATGTCTGTCTGTCTGTCTGTCTGTCAGTTTATGTAAAGATGGTAGGCTTATGTAATACCATCAACATCATTTGTAATAACATCAACACCATTTGTAATAACATCAACACCACTTGTAAGCTGACATGTAAAGTAATACGGTTTGAAGTAAATACTGCTTAAAATATACAAAATACAATGTATGCGCCACTGTCACAGACACCTTTTGTGTAAACCAAAAATACAAGTCCAGTTTGATTGAAACAGGCCAACTTAATGACATTTACCTTTATTACTTGACATAGTTTAACCAACAATAAATATATATCATTACATATCCACGACAAGCATGCCGGCCCCAATGGTATTGTTAAGCAATACCTACAATTGCTAACCTATATTGTTAAGCATATTACTTCCCTGGCAGTTGACTGCTGCCAGTTCCAAGTACATCGCTACACTATATTTACAACTGACACCGTATCGGTGGGGGTCACCCCGCCACCAGGTCACCTGAAACTAAATGTGATCGATATAGCACCCGATCAATCAGATTGCTTTCTGGCGCTTTACATTCATGCACTCTTAACTATTTAGAACCATATTAAATATTAAAACTGATTTTAATCAGTCTAAAATGTATATATTTATTTAATATCCATTATCAATAGACCCCTTGTATAAACAATTTAAAAGTATATTATACGGAAGTTCCCGTCAAAGAATGTATGTACATACATACATACACACCCACACACACGCACGCACGCACACACATATAAATAAATAAATAATTATATGGCGGCTTCGCAATATTATTTTTATTCTGGCTGCGAAATTCTTTTCCTTTAAATTAATCGCAAATTATTATCGACGTTTATCCGATCTACGCCAGGAATTGCTGCATAGGGGGTGTCGTTGAAAATGCTGAAAACGAGACAATCTGAATCTGACTTTGCACAATCACGCGATGAACTAAAACTATCGGTCACCTACATTGTGATATTTTTATAATAATAATATAACCATTTTTATATAGCGCCATTTTCAGCTTAAATTGTTCAAAAGCGCTTTACAAATTCATTCTAATTATATTGTATAAATATATAATCGAACGGATCTATGTAGAACACCTTGAGCGGGAAACGATTATTAGTGAGGACGTGTGCATGACAAATAAGGCCTTGGTTTCATGTGTTGTAGCTCGTAATTGTAAACGAAGCATGATTGATGTATGATAGTCCTTCGTTATGACTAGCCTTGTAAGTCAGTGTTAGTAGTTTGAATTGTACACGTTACCTCTCAGGCAGTGTGTTAATGTCGGGTGTGGCCTGAGACCGCCTGGGGACACGTAAGACAATACAGGCGGCAGTGTTCTGTACATGTTGTAGCTTGGCCAGCTGGCATGCGAGAAGGCCATGCAACAGTCCATTTAAGTACTCCAGCTTTGGCGTGAGGAGGGCGTGGGTGGCTATCTGAGCCGTACTCACATACACATATATTGGGATCTTCCAGATGCGTGTATATTGACCTTCACACTATGTTGACATGTGCCTGCAGTCCATAGTTTGAGTCATTCATTGCATCAATATTCCTGCCTTTCAATATTGCCTGGCTGGTGCTGCCCCAATGGAAATTTCTGTCATGATTGCTTTGGTGAGCTGTCGTTTAGCTCCAACCACAACATAATCCTTTTGTTGTCTTTCTGTTTTAGGAGGTTCCAAGACCTAAGCGATTTCTGTCATGGTTGCTTTGGTGAGCTGTCGCTTAGCTCCAACCACAACATACATCTTTTTGTTGTCTTTCTGTTTTAGGAGGTTCCAAGACCTAAGCGATATACCTCTCCACAGCGTCAAGCGCTGACTGGGAAGATGCGGGGTTAAATGTGTGCAGTGGTTGATTGTCATCTGCATACAGGTGGAACTCAATCTTGTGTTGGCGCACAGTATCTCCTAGCAGTAGGATGTAGACACAAAACAGTATAGGTTCCAGCACAGAGCCCTGAGGTATTCCAAAGTCCAGACGTTGACTGTTGCATAATACCCCGGATGAGAACTGACTGCTTTCTGTTGGTTAGATACCACGAGAAGGTCGTCCTGGTGATGCCCGTATAGTAGGCAACCCGGAGAGGAGTACGGAATGGTCCACTGCATTGAACGTCACAGACATGTCGAGTAGCACTAGGAGAACACATTTCTTGTTGTCCATGGCGCGGAGCACATCGTCACTGATCTGGAGGAGTGCTGTTTCAGTATTGCTGTGTTTCTTTCAGGATGCCGGAGAAATATCGTGCAAGCCGTGTTCAGACATATTTTTTGTAGGTGTTGAATCGACTTGATACTGCACGTTCTATCAACTTCTAAATGAGTGACAGATGCAACACTGATCGGAAATTCATTAGTAGCTCGGGATCAAGATTGCTTATTTTCAACACCAAGGCAACCAATGTAACCAAGGCATTCTACAAAGTGTTAAATACATTCCCTGATGACAAGGAACTGTTTATAATTTGAAACAGCCCCAACAACAATTACTCCCGATTATCTTTCAGAACCCACGTCGGAAGTGGATATAGTGAACTTTGAAAGAGACTGTACGACCTATTTCCTGATGTCAGCTTCTGAGGGAGGGTTGAAAACTGCAGGTGATGTCCTCATCCTCATTCGGTGAAGCTGCTGGAAATCTCGTACCTGTCACAAATCAGTGCGCATCTTCGTGATATTGCGTATGAAGAAGACTACACGTTTGTCCTGCCATCTCGACAGGAGTGTCATGACTGGGGAGGATGATCGTTGATGAGTGCTGCGATGCTTCAACCGATCAATGATCCATAAGACACATTTGGGATCAGACAGCGCTTCAATCAAGCGTTCGGTGAAGTATCGTTTATTGCAGGTGTCGGTTGTAGGAGTTGATCATATTTAATAAATTAGAAGCCTCGTTGTTGGTAGGGTCACTTACGTGGAAGTTGAAGGCGCCTACGGTAGTCGGCCACCAGTATGCAGAGTGTTGTTCATTACATCACCAAACTCGTGCAAACATGATGCAGTTGATATACAGTAGACGATCACTACCCTGTGGAGTGTATGTTCTGTGGAATATAACATTACCTCCATGCACTCAAAAGGGGTTGGTTGGTCGTCGTCAGTCAGTAACTATGCGATATTCAATGAGTCCTGGTACATTATCCCTGGTCCCTTGTCTTAGTTATGTCTTTGTCGGGAACGTCACATCCGGGTCGTAGTCAACTCTGTTTCAGGTGATTATGTTATTGCTCATTAGCAACACGCTAACCGAACCATAACCTCAAAAAATGAAATAGCAGAACGTTTCCTGCTCGTAAAGAGGCTCGAAGACACAACGAGAGAAAGATGCAAACAACCACAAATTAAAATACGAATAAACGACGTAGAACAACGCATAAGAATGGGAAATGTAATAATATCTGGTCTGCAGACTTCACATCATATCAACAGCCGGTCGTTTGATCAAAACGCTACCGAACACGCAACGCACGACAACAATGACGTTTTGGAAGACAATGTTGCCTCTTTCAACAACAGACTACAAGTACAACTGCCGATCACGAAGGGCGACATTTCTGTGTGTCGTACACTGACGCATAAAACCAGTGGCAATGCCAGGGGAAACACACACAAAAACGACATAATTGTCTGTTTTGTGAACAAACGAACAAAGATGGCAGTCACGCGGGACGCACGTCCTTTAAATGCACACACATCTAGGTAAATGAACGTTTAACTATGATAAACACAGCCTTTGTCAACACGGCTCATCAACTGCAGAAAGAACAAAAATGTTCCCATGTGCGTGGGCAATGGCAAGATATTTGCCAAATCTCTAGGTTCAGCTGAAGGGGTCATGTTCTAGTTAGACTTCCTGTCCGTTGCGAAGAAAAATGCAGTGTATGTTTTTGAAATGAAATAGCAGCAGTCCACGTCGTCACGTCACTTGGCCACCCTGCTGTAAAGTAGTGTCTTTGCAAACAGTATTGTTGTAAGTGTCCTTTGTAGGCTGTATCCATTATATACTATTTAAATCGATAAGCAGCCAACCTGTGGAACAGACTGCCGGACTGTGTCAGGATGACAAAGGCACGGCCGCAGTTCAAAACACGCCTGACTGAAGATACACATTTTTAGAGTAGCGTTTTTAAAACATGATCACGTGGACGTTATCAAATGCATTTATTCACATTTCAATTAATTACTATTATTGCTTAATTATTTATTTTATTTTAATATTAACTTATTTATTTGTTATTGTCTAATACGTATAATATACTTTTAAATTGTTTATACAAGGGGTCTATTGATAATGGATATTAAATAAATGGTATACATTTTAGACTGATTAAAATCAGTTTTAATTTAAAATGGTTCTAAATAGTTACGAGTGCATGAATGTAAAGCGCCTGAAAGCAATCAGATTGATCGGTTGTAGTAGTTGTAGATATATATTAGGCAAGGTATTTTTGTTAAAAGTTAGCTAGGGTAGTTTAAAAGTAGGCGATTTGCGAGCGATAATTGGGGACGTTAATGTAATCGGAACGTTATTTACAAATTAGGTCACTGGCGAAGTTAACGTAACGTGAACGACAATAGAATAAGGTTAGTTGAGATAGTCGATGTAGTTAGATGAGTAATTAAAACCTGAAATAATTTTTTTGTTTAATGTATGTTAGTACACAGGAAACAGTCTTTGTAAAGACTACCTTGAATCTAAGCCTAACTTGAATACATCGTAAGACACGGTGTGTCACTGTGTGTTAACAAATATAACTAACTATAACCTAAACAAGCTGTTGTAAATGGTGTGAAGGAACAAGGAAATGAGGAGAAGACAGATGGACGGAGGAAAAGCGTTCGGCAGAGTATAAGAAAACGGGTCATTGGGGATAGATCAACAAGTGGTCAGACTGTAGAGAACGAGGAGAGACGTGACAGCAATACAGGTGGTGAAGAGGTAGATACCACAGAGGCAGTTGGTAAGACTGTGAAACAAAAGACTGAGAAAAAAACAGATGGAAGAAGACAGAGTGTTCAGCAAATGAAAGGTAAACAGGTCGGTGTTGAGGAGCTTCAACAGAAGGAAGGCAAGAGCTATGCAGATGCAGTAGTTAAGGGGAAAGAGAGGAAACTACGAGTAGTCATGGGGGGATTCTGTTACCAGGAAGTTGGACAAGACAATGAACAAGGGAAGGATATGTATATATGTATGTCTACCAGGGGCAAATACAGAGGATGTCACAGGAAGAGTAGGCCAAGTCATTAGTAATGGCAATGGGGGTTATATTCGTGTGCCCGTGGGCACCAATAATGCTGAGAAGGAAGGCCATCATTTATAAGTATAGGAGACTGGTCTACACACTGAAAGAGGCACGCATTGGACAGATCACGTTATCGGGAATACTGCCAATAATGGGTGGCAGAGGACAATACTACAAGAATTGCAGAACAATGGCCATCAACACACCGGTACAGAAGTTAATTATGGAGGAAGGAGTCAGCTTCGTAGACATGTGGGCAAGCTTTGTAGGGAGAGAAGATCTGTTTATGAGTGATGGGCTACATTTGACAGGAAAAGGAGCAGCAGTTCTAGGGAGCGAGTTCATTAGGTGCATAGGTGAAGGTACAGGCACAGTTGAGTATTTAAACTAGATGCACAGGGGGGATACGTAGAGCTAACTCAAAGAAATAGTACAAACAAATCTACAAGGAAAGGTTCACCAAATATCCATAAAAATTAACTTAGATGTGTATGCGTAAATGCCAGAAGCATAGTAAATAAGAGAATATACAATACAATAATAAAATAAATGAACCTTTGGGATCTAGTGAACATAACCAGATCCATTTTAGTATAAAAGTACAATCAGAGAATGATGGTAAAAAGCTATGGAGGAGAAACTTTAACAAAACAAAATAAAAACAGATGAAACAATATTTAACAAACATAAATTGGACTAACTTAATGAAGGACAAGACAGCAACAGAATGTTGGACCATTTTGAAAGATGAGATTGAGGGCATTATTGAAAGATTTGTTCCCCTAAAAAGCAAGGGAAACGATCTAGGGAGAAACACCTATCAAAAGAAGCTATACGAAATATTGCTTACAAACACATTATGTGGAGAGTTTACAGAAACACTGGAAATATAGAATACTATAACAACTACAAAGAGACCCTTAACCTAGCTACAGCCGGCATTAGATAATTCAAACGAACTTTTGAGCACAAATTGGCGAATGGTTTAAAAATTATAGCAAGAGTTTCTACGCTTATGTAAGGAGTAAACAGAAGGTTCGAGATAAGGTGGGACCACTAGAAAACAGCGCAAGAAACGTAATTTATGATGAGTTTCAAATGGCAGAGACCCTGAACGAGTATTTCAGCTCAGTGTTTACCACAGAAGATATAAGTTCACTGCCATTATCAGTTACTAAATTTGAGGGGAATAAATCAAATCAATTAGGGCAATTTTTACTGAACATTCTTCAGGATAGTTCGTTTTCAAATTCGAAACTTTCATTTTTCATATCCAAGAATAATGTGAAGTCGACGTGACACGTCAACGAAAGCCTCTACCAGGTAATTTAACATTATTCTTGGATATGAAAAATGAAAGTTTCGAATTTAATTAGGGCAATTGTTTGTTACTCCTGAAATTATATCAAAAACAAATTAAGATGATGAAGGAAAACAGATCACCTGGAGTTGACGGGATACCACCAAAACTGCTTAAGGAAATTATAGACCAAATCAGTACACGACATGCTATATTCTTTAACTTGTCACTTAAAGAGGGAATCATTCCACTAGAATGGAAAGAAGTAAACATTACGTCATTATTTAAAAATGGATCGAGGAGCAAGACAGAGAATTACAGACCAGTGAGCTTAACATAAGTTTTATGCAAATTATTAGAAACGCTTATTAGAGACCACCTGGTGGAATTCCTTGTACAACACAAATTAATCTCAACATGGGTTTCCTTCTAAAAGCTAGGTCTTGTCTAACCAATCTCTTATGTTTTTAGAATAAATTACAAAGTGGGTAGATGATAGGTCACCAGTGGATGTTGTCTACTTAGATTTTTATAAAACATTTGATAAAGTGCCACATCAAAGATTGTTACTTAAATTAAAAGCCCATGGTATAGGGGATGGTGTGATCAATTGGATAAAGACATGGTTGACAGACAAAAGACAGGGGGAGATTTCAAATTGGAAACCAGTTTTGAGTGGAGTGGTACAGGGGTCGGTGTTGGGACCTTTTTTACGCTTGATATATATACAAATGATTTGGATGATGATGTATCAAGCAAAGTACTGAAATTCGCTGACGATACAAAAGTGTTCAGAACACTTAAAACAGATGCTGATAAACACACTTTACAGGATGATCTAGCCATGTTGGTCAAATGGTCTGAAAAATGGCAAATGTTATTAAATTTTGGAAGTGTAAATTCATCTACATAGGACATGGAGATGTGAACAAAGAATACATAATAATATATATTAGGTAAAACTGTAAAAGAAAAGGTCTTAGGAGTAACAGTTAGTGCTGACATGAAAGTTTCGGAGCAATGCTGCTTCAAAGGGTAACCAAATACTAGACCTAATTAGGAGAAATATCACATACAAGGAGAAACAGTTAATTGTACTGTACAAAGCAATAGTTAGGCCACATTTAGAATAGTGTATACAAGCATGGAGGCCATATCGTAAGAAGGACATAGATAAGCTAGAAAGAGTGCAACGAAGAGCAACTAAGCTGATTCCTGAACTGAAAGATCTTGATTATGAAAGGAAAGAATGTGAGTTGACAAAACTAGAGATTAGGAGACTAAGAGGAGACCAAACAGAAGTGTTTAAGATATTGAATGGTTATGAGGATATTGATAGAAATATTTTTTATTTTATATAACTGAAAGAAGGCAGTATAACCAGAGAGCACAATGCAGCATTAGTCAAGGAACAGTGTAGGTTGGATATGAGAAAGTACTCATTCTCTCAGAGGAAAAAAAATGACTGGAACAAATTATCTGATGATTGTGCTAATGCTAGCAGTGTGAATATGTTCAAAATGTCTGTAGCTTATAGCTCTGGTCGGCAATCTTGTTAAATCTTGTGGGGTGTGGGGTGGGGGGGGGGGGTATGTGTGTATGTATGTGTGTGTGTGTGTGTGTGTGTGTGTGTGTGTGTGTGTGTGTGTGTGTGTGTGTGTGTGTGTGTGTGTGTGTGTGTGTGTGTGTGTGTGTGTGTGTGTGTGTGTGTGTGTGTGTGTGTGTGTGTGTGTGTGTGTGTGTGTGTGTGTGTGTGTGTGTGTGTGTGTGTGTGTGTGTGTGTGTGTACGTGTGTGTACGTGTGTGTGCGAGAGTCTATGTGATGGGTTTGTCTGTGGTGTGTATATGTGAGTATGTATGTATGTATACATATATACATGTATGCAAGCATGTATGTAAACATAATTAACTGTTGAATTACATCCGACTATATGGTGAGAAATCATGCCAAACAATCCTTGCACGATACTTACTACTTAATTTCACCGGTCCGGGCAGTTGCATATCTATCTAGAACACGTTGTTCTGCCGTCCTGGCGGTAGACCGTTGGATGTCCCGGAGGTTCTTTTTCAGTTGTGCCTTCATACGAATATTGAACACCGAACCAATTGAACTGCATCGACATCGACCACCGGCATATGGCGGCCATCAAGATCATGTCTCGCGACCAATAACAACCCACTCAACAAATAATTGACCCGTAGCAACGCAGGTCGACGGTACGTCTGGCATCTATAATTGCTCGTTCATCTCACTAGGCGGCCAGGTAACTAACTATAAGACATCATCGAAGTTGACAATACATATGTGTTTCTATTATTGCTGCAGGAGTTTAATTTTACCAGAACACCATAGATGAACTCAACAGTTTTCTAAAAGACGTCTTAATGTATTGCAGACTTTTCGACTGAAATGTAAATGTCAATCCACTTTTCATTACTCTGAAGTGTGTTGCAAAAGAAAAATAACAACACTCTTACCCTGAAGATAGGACGACGACAATCAATATTATTAGACACATTTACCTCTCAAGAAATTTTGTGATTTTCGATGTGTATATATAAAAATACTTTTGGGGAGGTAAATGTATATAATAATAATAATAATAACGAAGAAACCGGATCATCAACCCATTCAAGGACATTCAACATGTCTTTTTGATTTTTATGGGACATGTTAGCTAGGTGGTGTTTGGAGTACCACCCTTTGAGAACTACCTTCCACGTTCAGCTCGGTTATGTAACAAAGTAGACGCGAGAGTCGGTCAGTCGGTCTTTAATTACTACAGCGACCTCGACTAAACCGTAAACATAATAGACCTATTACCTAAAGTTATTCACACCTACTAATATCTCGTACATTTACCGTAGCGTAGAACTATTCAAACTGGTGAACTCTTGCCAAGTTCCATGCATTTCGCCGTCCCGTCCACTGGCCGCGAAACGTGGAGAATATTCGGGGGGCTGAGGATCACCAAATACCTTCAATTGTCCCCATTGATAATTAAAAAAACATTCAGGCTCTCCAAAAATCCAATTGCACACCCCTTAAGGTTAAGAACCACATTCAGGCTTTCTAAAAACCTCCAGCTGCACCTCCCCGGAGGCTCGAGATCCCTAAAACACAACCTTGAGGCTCTCAAAACATCTCCAATTGCACCCTAAAATTCTCCTCTTCCTTAAATATTTGGGACTGAGCCTCCATGCCCCACCCCCGGTTCCGACGCCTATGCCGTGTAAAAACGAAAGAGTAAGTTATACATGTCCATAGGCGCGGGAACAGGAGGGCGGGGGGGGCAACTGCCCCTCCTTAAATTTCGCTGGGGGGCAGACATATGGTACTCCCCCCACTAAATATGAGTGTGAATGTTTGTTTTTGTTGCGGGCGTCAATGGCCGGTGGAAATCTGGGTTTTATGAGAGGATTAATGTATATTTTGCGATCGTGAAAGGTGGATGCAATTGGAGGGTAGACATTTGGTTTTCTGACCCCCCTTAGTAATAGTTGGCGCGGCGGCGAAAAATGTTCGGCAGGAACCACTTTTTTTCTTCACTTTGTATTCAAAAGTCGGGGTGCGTATTATACATGGTGATAAGGCTAAACAAAATTTTCTCCGACCAATTTATCAATATTTGCAGACCAGCATAACGCTGCTGGAAAACTAGTATTATTACTAAAGTCGGCGTGATGTCACAATCACGTAAACCACCGCAGCAACGCAAACGAAAGGCTAGAATCGCACTCCCGTAACCGCCTCTCTAGTCCTAAGCTAGTAGCTTGGGCATAATCTTTCAGAATTCACGCTCTCCTGAAGCTTAATCAGGCGGTCTATAAGACAAGGAAGACAAGAAGCCGCTGCAGCAGAACACCAAGAATCTTCTTTGGATGACCTTTTCTTTTACACTGGGTTGGCAAACTGTTGCCAGATATCGAAGAATCCAAGGCAAGTGTTGACCGTATTGTTGTCCTTGTCACTGGAAACGGCCAGGAGAAACTTCTGGACATTCCAAAGATGGACCAAGGTACGGTGGAGTCTCAGGCGAAAAGTTGTCTTGACGCAATTCAGAAATGGAATCTCGGGTCCCATATCAAAGGACTCGTATTTGATACGACATCCAGTAACACAGAGCTTCACAGAGGAGCTTGCATGAGGATCGAAGAAGCTCTAGGAACCGAACTGGTCTGAATTGCTTGCCGTCACCAAGTCATGGATATCATACTGTCCGATGTCTTCTTCTATATTTTCGGTCCCTTTGGAGGCCCAAAAACCGGACTCTTCAAGCGATTTAAGAAAGAATGGCCATCGATAAAGCAAGGTGTTTATGTACAACGAGATACTGACAAAGAACGAAGAACAGACACAGTTCCTTCTTCGACTGGTGGCAAACCACCGATAGAAGCTCCCCACTCCGTCAAAGGCAGGTATAATGTCATAGTTTTTCAAGTGCAGGACTGTTTTTGGCTACGTGGAACCCCTGGTTTATGAGTGTAACATGGGACGACTCCTAAATACTGTTTCTTGGGGAAAAAATTCGTGTGCTTTTCAGTTAAGTATAAAGGAATAAAAATACCCTTGTGGAGAAAGGAAATGTGTTCATTTGTTTTTTGACCACCCTAATACATACATACATACATACATGCATACACACACATACATACATACATACATACATCCATACATACATGCATGCGTGTGTGTGTGTGTGTGTGTGTGTTTGTGTGTGTGTGCGTGCGTGTGTGCGTGCGTGCGTGTGTGTGCGGATCTCGATGCTAATATCACTCGGTTACTGTTATTTTAATTGTTACTTACTTATAAGGATATATTAAATTTCCCTGATTCTTATATAACAAACAACTAGACAACCTGCTCCATACCCGGGTTGGTTGCCACAGACTATGGGGTTGGTTGTTACAAAATGTAGAGGTTATTTTGAAAAACGGTAATGACATAATGTTGTCATGTCTAATAATAACACAATATTTTAATTAATTTTATTGAGGTCCTCCATGAAACTATTAACAGGAAGTACATAGAAAGACCTAACGCAATAACAAAAATGAGCGTTTGCTAAGAAGAGACGGAGTTACAGTTATTACCGAGTATCTTAATCAGTTTGGCGTTAAGGCTAAACATGGAACGGAGTTATGTCTGTTTGCATTTAAGGAATTATTAAGGGTCTACACTGAACATGGTTCAGCTATGCATGTCGCGTTTTTAGATGCGTCAAAGGTGTTTGATCGTGTCAACCGATAGAAACTTTTAACGAAACTAGAACAACGAAATGTACCGAAATATATCTTAAGAGTACTAAGCAATGAATTCAGTAATCAATGTGTATGCATACGATGGGGAAATACCTACTCGGACTTCTCGGCAATTGTGTTAAGCAAGGTGGGAAGTTATCCCCTTTACTCTTTAACTTGTATATGGTGGGGAGTACACAACTGCACAAAACAACAAATCGATTGTTAATCACCTTATATACGCCGATGATCTACTTCTGTTTGCACCTTCTGCTAAAGGACTACAAACACTACTCGACATGTGTTACTCATATGGATGTGAGCATGACGTGCAATACAATGCGGGTAAATCCCTGGGCATGTACTTTGAATCTAGAAAGTCAAATCTTTCTAAAGAAATGACATTATGAGGAAATAAGTTAAACTTTGCCACCTCTTGTAAATATATTGGACATGTCATTTCTAATAACTTGTCTAATGAGTCTGACATGCAAGCAAAAGTGAGACTTTTGTATGCCAAGAATAATATGTTACGTCAACAATTCCACTTTTGTTCAACTGCTGCAAAAAATAAGCTATTTACAGCGTATTTTGGTAAAATATATGTGTGCGTTATGGGTGAACTTTAGAAAAGTTAATTTTCAGCAATTCGTTCTAGCATATAACAACTCTTTCAGGATATTGAACAATTTGCTCATGAGATCTAGCGCTAGCCACATGTTTGCTACAGCTAATGTCAGCTCGGGTAAATGTGTAATCAGAAAGGCTATTTTTAGCCTAATGAATAGGATTTACATGTCTTTGAATCCCATTATTTATAGCATTAAAACTATCGACATGTATTGTACTTCGAAACTGCGGCATCAGTGGGTCCGGGATTTATATAATGTTTAAACATGTTGTTCTTATCGATGTATTTTTATATTTATTTACATACTTTTATTGATGTATTTTTATATATGGACGTGATGATTGTCTGAAATAAAGACGTTATTATTATTATCCTAATACATTGTTGCTTGAATCACATGAAACACAATTGTGTCTTACATGTACGCTGATGGTCCTGGAGTGCAGGCTACGTAGTTCCATAGTTCACAGTCACACCACTCAACCCAACCCTCTCCGAAAAGGGTTCAATTTACACATAAAAGGTACATATCAGATTAGATGCAAAGTTTCGTCTTCAAATGTTCTTTGCCTTTTGTCTAGAACAGTCGTGTAGGGCCAACTTAATACAACCTAACGCAATAATCAAAACAAAATGTGCTTATGGAGAGGCGCCGATAATCTTACTGACGAATCTCCTAATTGTCACCTGAGTCACACCAGTCACAGTTGTGGCAAATGTTCACTGATTGTCCTGGTGTGCAAGCTTTGTGGCTCCGCATCTTGCATTCCTGGCACTGAACCCAAATCTCTCCAGGGCCAGCTGTTTGAGTAGGACTCAACACACACACTACAAAAGCACTCTTCATCATCTGATGAACTCTCATCATCTGATATTTGTTTCCGATGCGATGCTTCTTCTTTAGAGGTTCTTTACCCTTGGTTGACTTTCTCAAAGGATCTTTGCTCTTGATTGGTCCCTTTTGAGTGAACAACGCCTTCTTTGTGTATCCCCCATGGACCAATGGGGTTTTCCTCTTTTGCTCTTCAAGCGCACTTTTAACAGGTGTGTCTGTCAAAATAGCCGTGGAACGTTTTGTTTTTGTTTGGGGCATTTGCAGTTTTGCGGGGTCCGGCTTTTCGAAATGGTCGAGTTGTTCAGGGGTAATTGCACCATCAAATAATGAAACCGCGTGTCTCCTGGGTCTTGGGATATCATCGATTGTCGTACGCCAACTTGGTCTAGGTGTGGGACTGTCATCAATTGGTGTACGTATTCTGCGTTCAAACGTTGAACTCTCTCCAGCATTGGGTGTGGGGTGTTTAGCTCAGATAGGGGCCTTTCCTCAGTGGATGTAGAGCTGTTGGGTTCATATATAGTGAGTAGAGGCATGCTGTGTCCGGGTGTGGTACTATCATATGATGGCTGATTAGCTCCCGTGCCTGTATCCTCTGGAACAGGTTCTCCGAGGTCAACTGGGTGTGGTAGCGGAAGGCATTTGACGGTCAGTGACGTAACATGGCAAAAATTCAGAATCGGAAAAAACATATCGGTTGTAAGGGTATATGCCACTTACTCTGAATCCAGCCTGAATATTGTTTGGTGTTGCAGGTAGAGGGTACGCTGTACTAATGATGCCAGGTATGTCATATAATAATAATAATAATGTATTTATTTCAGACAATCATCATGTCCATATATACAAGTACATCAATAAAAGTATGTAGATAAATATAAAAATACATCGATAAGAACAATATGTTTAAACATTTTATAAATCCCGGACCCACTGGTGCCGCAGTTTCGAAGTACAATACACGTCGCTAGTTTTAATGCTATAAATAATGGGATTCAAAGACATGTCAATCCTATTCATTAAGCTAAAAATAGCCTTTCTGATTACACATTTACCCGAGCTGACATTAGCTGTAGCAAACATGTGGCTAGTGCTACATCTCATGGGCAAATTGTTCAATATTCTGAAAGAGTTATTATATGCAACAATGAATTGCTGAAATTTAACTTTTCTAAAGTTCACCCATAACGCACACATATAGGTATTGAACAGGTACAGTTGAACAAAAGTGGAACTTTGGCTTGCATGTCAGACTCATCAGACAAGTTATTAGAAATGACATGTCCAAGATATTTACAAGAGGTGGCAAAGTTTAGCTTCTTTCCTCCTAATGTCATTTCTTTAGACAGATTTGACATTCTAGATTCAAAGTACATGACCAGGGATTTACCCGCATTGTATTGCACGTCATGCTCACATCCATGTGAGTAACACATGTCAAGTAGTGTTTGTAGTCCTTTAGCAGAAGGTGCAAACAGAAGTAGATCTTCGGCGTATATAAGGTGATTAACAACCATGTTACCAAGACTATATTGTCTGTCATGGATGATTATGCGTTATTGGACTAGATTTCAGTGTAATTTCTCTGCTCATGTAACATGTATTTCAGCAACTAAGAAACATGATTCTGCTGTCATCTTCATATATTTTCAACTGTACATCACTTATTCTGCCTCAAAAATGTACTCTACTGCTATTATATGTTAACATAATAGTATCTCAGTGGGGACGTGTTCTTCTAGGGGTACCCACCCGTTATGTGACAACCAGGCCCACAGCATGACATGGCACAAACAATTATTTTTGGGTGTGAAATATGTTGTGTAATTTGGTTTGCTGTTAGTCACTAGAGAGTTCACAGTATATCCTGTTAGACATGACAATCTATTTAAATATAACTAAACGCTACCCGCAGCTATATCATAAATAGTGAAATCTGAAATGTTTACTCACGGCTCGAAAAACCTATCAAACACTGCTGACTGGTTAACGTGGCGACACATAGCTGAAATTTGTAAATGACGTGTTTAGTTCTGCTAAGCGGTCACCGCAGTGCTAATACCGCGCGCTCTCGTCGTCTAGTGACACCCCTTGTGACAACCAACCTCGGTCTTCCCTACATATATAATAACTGACTGATTATTGTTATTAATACAAACTTTAATCCAAACTTTCATATTTTTGTAGGAGAATTCTTTTATAATGATTTTTAAACTGATAAACCGTACGGCATATATGTAGGTCTGGTTGCAATTGATTCCACAACTTAGGGCCCTTAATATTAATACACGCCACTTTAGGTGTCGTTCTACTATACTTTATTTAGAATTTTTTTTTTTATTGCGTGTATTATTATTATGACTATCACTTACTTTCTTAAAGTAACTCATCAGATGATCTGGGAGCAAATTGTTGTTAACCTTAAACATAAACAGCATACTGTTGTGATATTGAAAGCGGTATGAAACAGTGAATGACAATGTATATGTACCGCGATGTTGCATAATATGCCTAATATATTTATATATTATTGTCAGTTGGTGCTGCTTGCAGTGCAGGTTTTGGTGACGCGTCAAATAAGTGTGGTAGCTGGTAGTCGTGCTTGTCACCTCTTGCTTTCAGCTTCCACCGCTGGCTAGCATCGGCGAAAAGCCGAGTGCGTAGTAGCCTCTCCTAAAATAAGACTCTCATTATAACCTCCCAGAGGTAACTGACGGATACTGGTCACCGTGAGGCACCGGGCTAATTAGATGTGGGATCTCGGAGCAGCATTTACATGACATGTGATGGAGGTGCTGTGTGCATGACCTACTAGCATGTGGACACGTTCTGCCACTGTTACCAACCCATGTCCCAGCTATGGGCAACTAGCAACCGCTGCCTCTTGAGCCACGGTCTAGCGGAGTAAACCGTGACAGAAAATCTGGTTTGGGATTCACAGGCGGTTTGTGTACTCCCTGCGCACATTCCGGCACCCCCTGCAACCTACCTGTTGCTGGACGTATCAGCCATGCTTTTGCTCCAGAGTATAGCAGATTGCCAATATTGCTCATCCTGGAGTGAGGTCTGAGGACCATGTTTGACGCAAACATCTACTCAACGTCACGCTTGAAGGCCAAAACAAAAACAACAGCTTTTCACGTGTGCGAGGGCCTCTATGCAGATGATGCTGCTTTCTGCCCCCATTCCGAGAAACAGCTACAATTTCTTGAACAGCTTCGCAAATATTTGCACAGCTTTTGGCCTAAAAATCAACGTCAAAAAGACTGTCATCATGAGCCATGGGAATCAAGAAGCCAAAATCACTGTTAATGGTGAAACCATCGAAACGGTGGAGAATTTCTCCTACCTAGGCTTTATAATGTCTAAAATCTTTACACATGACAAAGAATTGAACACAAGATTTAGCAAAGCAGCAACATCGTTTTTATAAGCTGAAAGTGCTTGTGTTGTCACCATTTCATTGTATGGTTCAAAGATATGGATAACGTACCGCAAACAAAAATGGAAACTCAACAGTTTTCATCTTCACTGCCTGCGAACAATCATTGACGTAAAATGGCACGATAAAATTACTAATTACTGCTGCTGCTACCGCTGCTGCTGCTGCTACTGCTGCTGCTGCTACTGCTACTCTACTGCTACTGCTACTCTACTGCTACTGCTACTGCTACTGCTACTACTACTATTACTACTACTACTACTATACACATATATATATACACACACGCACGCACTCACGCGTGCACACGTACATACATCCACATGTTTCAAACAATGCAGTTTTGTTCAGTCACTGTCAGCATACAAACCGCTGGTTGAATCATCGATGCTTAAATACAGTGGCGTAGTGACGGTTGTCAGCGCCTGTGTGCAAAACATAAAATGGCGTCCTCCATGCATTTATTAACCTGTATTTGATGTAATATACCATTGCAAATAATAACTACGAACACTAAACTAAAGGTAAAAATTGTAAACGGTATTAAGTGAAAATTATTCCTGGTAAAATCAATAATGAACTGCAGATAACGTACCAATGAACTCAGACATTTACAAACACAAACAAGTAAGTACACCCAAGGGCAACTTCACATTAAGACCGCTTTGTTTGCTGCAAACAAATTAATAACTTTGTCGAAGTTTATGTGTTCTAGTGTTTCCCTTTTTACTCTGAAAGAAGCAAATGCTGCCGTGGCATGTTGTGAGAAGCATTATGCAGTCGCAGATCTCTCCTGACTGCAAAATCAATTTAGTTTGGTGCCATCGAAATTGGTGTGATGGACTCACACTTTTGACGGACTCGAACCCTGATGCGGTGGAACTACGGTGGTGAAAACAGTCGAACCTGGCTGCTCAAATTCCATGAGATGAACCGTGTCCAGCAGAAAGCCAAATTTGGCATTCATTTCCTTGACAAGGGTGAACCTCTTAACCGTTGCCTGCTGGAACCGTTCCAGAGTGCTTTTCATGACACAATATGATTCCGTGTACAGCCGAGGGACCATCGTCTCGTGCTAATTCTCAGAAAATTGTTCTCGTCGGTCGTCGTACCTTTCTCTGAACCAGTACTGCATGTTCACTCTTTACAACATACCTGTCAGTAACGGATTTAGGATTTGACCAATGGGGCGCAGCTCACTAAAACCATCGTCTCGTGGCTCACTCAAACCTCCAACTGCACCCTCCGCATTGTGGCTCACCAAAACATCCAACTTCAGCCCTTTGAGGCTCACCAAAAACCCAACTGCACTCCTCCTCTTGGGGCCAAAAACTGGGTCCACCCCCACCCGTCCTGGATCCGCCAAAATACATCCAACTAAGCCCCCTACTGACGCTCATTCAAACAAAACGGGGGCGTACGCCCCATGCCCCCTGTGGATATGTATCTAATAATAAATACACAGCACGATACATTATTACTAATGTATGCAACCGCATGCATTTTATAGCTAATGTAGGGGCCCGTAACAGCGGAATTGCGGGTTTTTTGTTTGATGTTATCCGCTGGATGGATAACTTGACTGGCGATTTGATCCACTCGCACCCGGCGCCCGGGTGCGAGTGCATTCCCTGCCCCCGGGTCACTACGTCATTGTTTACATAACTGCATTGCTACTGTTGTAACTTACCTCACTACTTTTTATCAACTTACCCAAAACAATGTTTTGCAGTTGAACGCATGTGAGCGATAATAAATCCAGGTCGAATTTCAGTGTATCTGACCATAATGAAAACAACTTTTAGGCGGTTAAAAAGCCACTGTTACTCTGTAGCAACATGCCCCTGTATACAACTATCGCCGGTCTAAACCACTTCACCATTTGACCAGCTTAAAGGAAGTAGGTTGGGTACTAGTTCATGTGTAAACGTTTGACGATTTCTCAGTCAGTTGTTTGGGTAGTCGGTATATGACCATACGTTTCCAATAGCATTTCTTTTTCCCACTGCTGCAAATCGCCACAGTTGTCATTGTTGTCGTCGCCATAAACGTCAAACGGACCTTGTCTGTTCATCATTTATTAAAGGGAAACAAAATGCAATGTTTTGGTGTTACGCACAAATAGAGTTAATACAAACTTGTCGGTTTGCAGTTACAATCAAATGTTAATGTCCGTGGTTTACCCCTTTCACCCACTAGCATTTAATATGATACTTATGAGAACCATTGTCATTATGCAGTGACATGCCGATATCAAATTGAGTCACTCACATAAATCCTTTAGTATAACTCTGTCGCTTTTGTCTGCATCAGTCACCTCTGACTAACTACAATTTGGAGTCATGTATCTTTAGAGTAAAATTGTCTTATTGTGTATTTGTTATCCCTTTAACATATGTATCAATCAGGCTGCCCTGGCATGCCTGGTAATGTTTCAACAACATCCAGCAGGTTTTAGGAGAGGGTTCACGCTTTTGAGAAACAGGAAATAATCTTAACATAAACAATTAAGGTTTCACACTTGTTTCTTAAAGATTAAATTTGAGGGGGCTTTCACATTTTCGAGTAAGGAGGTTCACAAAAAGGGGGTGAGCCTCGTGAACCCCCCCCCCCCTGGCTACGGGCCTGGACTATATCCAAAACTGCTTGTCCTCTTGTCTAATCACATAGCGCAGGCACATACCGCCATCTGCCGGACTAGTAGAACATTATTTATGTAGTCTAGAATACAGAAATTACATAGAATTACATCATATTCTGCCAACTGTGTGTGTCACTGTATTTGTCACCGAGTGTGTGCGTGTGTGCGTGTGTGCGTGTGTGCGTGTGTGCGTGTGTGCGTGTGTGCGTGTGTGCGTATGTGCGCGCGTGTGTGTTGGTGTGTGCGTGCGTGCGTGCGTGCGTATGTGCGTGCATGTATTGATGGTACACTGCCGCCAAATCGCCTTTCAATAAACCCGAAGCATTGTTCGCAATTGTTTTCTAAATTCGAAACACTAACATTGTAAGCACTAATTATGTTAAGTTCCTTGACTGTCGCTTTGGTGTACGGTGCACGCACCCGGTTCCCACAACAAAGATCGGCCAAGATAGCAAGTGGAACGAAGAACCGTTAGGCATACCATACACCTAGTTTTCGGATAAAGGAACATATAAGGTCGCTTTAAACTTCCACATCGAAGTAGATTGCCCGTACAGGTTGTCTTGGGGATTCCGTTGATCACCCAACGATAATCATTTTGCAAGAAATGAGGGTTTAGTGAACATTCAAACAATATGTTTACATTTTATTAAAACATAATATGGTCTCGAAGTATATAAACGAAGAAAACCAGTACAAGGGCGAAAATAACGACGATGTTGTTATTGCAACAACTACTAATACTCTACTAAAAGTATCGTTTTCATAAGCATAATATGACGTGACACATGCGTGGTGACAGCCGGTGGTACTTGAATCGTTCAACAGTGGGTACTTATATACAACAGCGGGTAACACACCGTCCGACTGGTCTCTCCATCACGCCACGTCGATCACACGCCGTGCAAGAGCCGGGTGTGGCCCGTCCCTTACTCAGTCCGAGGCGGGTCGCTCGTCACTCGCCACGCAACGCTTACAGGTGCCGAGCACCTTACCGACAGCGTTGTCGTAGGGCGCGAGGGAATGCAACGGGAGCGGCAGCCAACTCCACGTCCGCAGCCGTCTCGGCAGGAACGACGGTTTCTTGCACTGTAGAATATTGACGACGGTGACGACGGCGAAGATGAGGAAGATGGGGACGCCGACGCCGACGAGGACGACACTTCCGGCGACCGACAGCCCGAAGACGAAGGCGGGCAGCATGAAGAACATGACAGCGAGGTAGGCGACGGCAAACCAGCGGTACTTGGCCGTCGTGTTGCCGAGTCGTTTCGCCAGACTGATCGGAACATTGCGCATCGCCGGAACTGGATACCAGATGAGGATGCCGACGATGTTGAAGAAGAGATGCGCGAGGGCCACTTGGAGTGTCTTCTGGAAGACCTTGCGGTCAGAGGCAAGAGCGGCGAGGATGGCCGTGAAGGTGGTACCGATGTTGGCCCCGAGCGTCAATGGGTACATGCGGTCGAGGTGCAGCACGCTCACACCGACGAGCGGAGTGAGGGCCGACGTGAAGATCGAACTGCTCTGGACGAGCATCGTGAGGCCAGCGCCGACGAGGATGGCCACGTAGCCGGTGAGGTGACGGAAGACGCCGGGGAAGTCTGCGTTGATGAAGTGGCGAAGGATGAGGGCGATCTTGCCCCGCAGGAGGGAGTGCAATAGCTTGACGATGAGCACAAGACACACACACAGCATGACGAGGGCCAACACGAGCAGCACGACACCCAGCACGTCGTCGCTCCATGTGTTCGAAATGTGCTCAAACATAAAGTTACCTACAAGTAAACACGACTCTTATAATCCATGTAACTATGACAGAGCTAGCGGGTGTGTGTGTGTGTGTGTGTGTGTGTGTGTGTGTGTGTGTGTGTGTGTGTGTGTGTGTGTGTGTGTGTGTGTGTGTGTGTGTGTGTGTGTGTGTGTGTGTGTGTGTGTGTGTGAGTACATGCGTGCGTGCTTGTGTGTACGTACGTATGCACATACATACACACACGTAGGTCTACATTAGTACATACACGCACACACAAGCGCGCGATCTTGCACACACACACACACACACACAAGCGCGCGCGCGCAAACACACACACACACATCTGCTACGTAACGGTGTCTACTCACAGTGTTCGGTGATTGTCCTCTTAACGTAGCGGAGTTGACACGTCTTGTTGTCGACCATGTACGGTTCCGCCTCGAGCGTCGTCCTCGTGCACATGTGCTTCACTAGTGTCTCATTGCCCAGCATCTCGTTCTTCGCGAACTTCTTGATCACCTTCTTGTCGAGCTGTGCACATGTCACGTCATTTGTAATACTGTGGAACCTCATTATTAAGGTCTCCCCCGGGACTGGCAAAAGTGACCTGAACGGCGAGGTGACCGTATTAGCGAGACTTCCTATACTTTACTGCTACAGGAATAATTTGGGGCAATCCTGGGTGAATATCCATATCGGGGTGGTTAACCCACTGCTCTGTCTAGTACCATTCAACAAGTTACCGTTAAACTGAAACCATTCTATATTTGGGCTTAAAACTGTATATTTTACATTTATTTAGCAGATTCTTCTACACTGAAGCGCGCGAGAATTACACGTGGATCATACACTTCATGAACGTCCATCATACCTGGATAATAAGGTTTGTAAACGGCTTCGTTATGGCTTTGAGTAGTTCTTGCTGCTTGGCTTGTTTGTCGACGTGGAGGTTGCGTGTCATGGCGTCTGTCAGTTGACACAGCAGGCCGCAGTTGTGCCACGAGCCAATGGATCCTGCCGAGATAACGCCATATACTCGATACGAATACAATCATGGCATACAGTTTGAACTATAATAACCGTGTTATTCGCTTTAACATGTTGGCCGCCCAAATGTGCGAGTTGTTTTAATCTGGCTTGATTTTTAGTGCGAGAATGTCGACTTATTTTCAACAAGAAGATTGTTTTGAACCTAGGTTCAAAACACCACAACAGTGTTATGAACGGGGGTGTGAAGATGCTACATTGGCTAGGCCAGTGTCGTCGTGTCATTATATCACCGTGTCATCGTGTCGTTGTGTAGTTGTGTAGTCGTGTTGCCGTGTCATTGTGTCGCCGTGTCATTGTGTTCCCCTGTCACTGTATGACTGTGTCACTGTGTCGTCGTGACGTCGTCTCGTGTGTTATTGTGTCGGTGGTCGTGTCGGTGTGTCGTCGTGTAGTCTTGTCATCCTATCGTCTTGTCGTCTTGTCGTCTTGTCGTCTTGTCGTCTTGTCGTCTTGTCGTCTTGTCGTCTTGTCGTCGTGTCGTCGTGTCGTACCTGTGATCCACTCGACGGGAAGGAGACAGAGCACACTCAGCCAGTTGAACATGTCGTGCACGGTGGCCCCGGCGAAGGCCCGGCGGAACTCGTTGCGGTTGGATGCCTGGCCGAGGGCGATTATCGTGTTCGTGACGGAAGTGCCGATGTTCGAGCCCATTATGATGAAGATGGCCGGACGGACGGTCAGCACTGCCGGCGGAGCAGGTCAATATGTAATACACTAGTAGGACAACGTGGGATAGGTAAGACTACTAGTAGGGGAAGCGGGAAAGGTAAAACTACTAATAGGACAACGTGGGATGTGTAAGACTGCTAGTAGGGGAACGCGGGAAAGATAAAACCACTTGCAGCGGAATATAGGGTTTGCAAAACTACGTGTAGGGGAAGGTGGGGTAAGTAACACTACTTGATGGGGAACGTGGAATTATTAACACCACGTTTAGGGGTATGTTGAGCATCGAACCGTTAAGCATAGAGGGAAGTGGCACATTAGTACCAAGTCATATTATTGTTACCGTGAACATTAGTTTGGTTATAAACTACAAACTAGCCTTATGTCATTTATAATAGTATGTTGATCATCCAGCTTTCCTTTAATGAACCACCGTTTTAATATATAATATTTTATGATCTGATAGTTATATGCTTAGTTTGAATGTGTCTCACCGAATACCTTGTTTACACGCTGAATGGCAAAATCAACACTCGGTCATATACTGGTGCCGGTCAAATTATATTAAAACGGTGTGGCTCATTAAATCTAAGCGTATGCAGCTGCGCCCTCTCGTGTGCTTACGGTCGGCTGCAACCATGGTAACGACGATGGACGTGGTCGTTGACGAGCTCTGTAGCAGCACCGTCGCCAGGACTCCCATCATCAGGTTGGACACAGGGTTGTTGAGAATGGCGTTACTCGAGAAAGCCTTTCCTGCAGCCTTGCCTGCAAACCAAATGTTTTTAAATATCAAGTTAATTAATCTCGGTCCTTTGTCAGACCATGGATCTTTCCGTAGTTTTTTTATTAAACTATTATTACTAATTTAGTCAGATTATTGTTCATTTACATATCCCAGTAGCAGATGAAGCCAGTGTTAAATCATTGCTTAAGTCTTAAGAACATCTGTGATACTTGTTCTGAAGAAACTGCCGGTCCCTCTGTTTGAAACAATAAAATATCATCAACATTGAGATATTGTTGTGTTCGATTTAAACAAATAAACGATATACGAAAGTTTCATATTAAAACGGATTACTGCTGTTGTTCTGTCGTCTTATGTGTTGAGTCACGTGTATAACCAAGCCGGTGTCACCGGCCGAATGTTTCCCGTGCCATGAGTAGGTAAATGCGTACAGCGCGCACGCGCACTGAACAACGTCACTTGCTGAGAACAGATTAATGGTGGTCCCATGGCCGAAAAAACGAATTTCAATTCATGCGTTGTTTTTTATTTTTAGTAGTTTTATTTCCAGCAAATAATTACATTGCTGAAGTTATTCAAGTTGTGTTTGTTGTGTTGTTGTAACAATTAGAATGTTAAACATCAAACGTAGGCTATTATTAGCGCAGGCCAGTTGAAGCCACTTCAGTAGCAACGCCTACTTCTGCACGGTCCAGGTAGGCGCCCAAAGCTCGGCTTCTGGCACGGTTTGACTTTGGCACGTAACAGTAGATTACTACTCATTTAGTCAGTTTAATGTGGATCAACAATTTATATAACTTGTTTAAGGGATATTCTCATACGTTTGCAACGTCCTAAAACGTTATTCGTTTAGCGTTGGTTCCCATTATTCCCTCCCCCATCAATACTTGGCGTTGGACTTTTGGATTTTACTATCGAAAACGCTTATTAACGTCGATTTCCATTAATGTATGTTTCATGCACTAAGTGGCGCCACTGAATCCATCCCCCCGCTATACATGGTGACGAAGAAAGCCACCTCCCTACGCAATGCTTAGTGTATATTTTAACTACACGAACTTATACGACTGCCCTTAAAGATATTGCAAACATAACCAGTCGAATCGTGTCTTTGTGTTGAAACAACGGAATGCAGGTGTAAAGATGACGCAAGTAAACGAGCGTGTGTAGAACCGGACTGACCTCCGAGTAGCCGGAACGCGTCACTGAGAAAACTCAGGGAACACACGAAGAAGTAGAGAAGGCCGAGCAGCAGCGTGAATTTGACGACCAGACCCGCTACCATCGTCGTCTTCTCCGTACACGTCATCGCTGAAACACATAGCGTCAGGAACATAAGACGTCATCATTTGAATGTACCTGAGCACACGTCATAGCTTTAATATACAACGTCAATACTTGAATACAACTGAAAACATGTCATGACTGCAACAACTGACATAAATACTTGAATCTACCTGTAAATTAGTATATTCATTGTCAAACGAAGAATGTTTACTGTCGTCTTCATTGTCGTTATAGAATATAGTACCACAAAACATTAGAAAGTTTGTGACGTACTAAAATATGTAATTATAAAGTAGGTCCCTATGGATGTGTTGGATCAAATTACGTTTCCTTCGAGTGTCGTAGTATTTGTAACAGCTTATACAATTTGTATACACCATTTTGTATGCACTGCGCAATTCTCCGTTTTACCTGAGATCGCGTTTTGCTGTATACAGCTTCAATCCTACCTACAATCTACGAACATTAGAGGGTTTGAAACGTCAGAACGGTGCAATCCGTTGCTCGATACAGTGGTCGACTTAGTCGGTATTCGTTATACGACCTGGTTATGTCACTGTGTCCTGAACATGTTCTGGACTTATTAGTACTGTACGTTATAGCAACACAGAGAACACGTGATAACAAGAAATCTGGAATTGTTGTTATTACGTCAATGTTGACAGGCACTCTCGATACCGTCGCACTGCAATTGGTATTAAACTAACTGTGCATTGCGTGAGTCTTGTTAGACGGTTGACAACCTTCGAGAGATAAACTGCCACATCAGTATAGGATTTTTAAAACACTATTGTAGTATTTTGAAAGTACACTCAAAACACTACGGTTAGGTACTGAACATTACCCTTGCGTACGGGAGGTCTACGCCTGACACACTGCCCGAGGACAAACAGTACGGTAGTGTTTTCGGGGGTAATGTTTTCAACTTACTACACCGGTTACTAAAACCGGGAGTGAGGAAGCAGGGAAACACGCACTTCACTTTCACTGACATCCTAAAACATGACGTCAGTTGAGGAAAGATGAAGATCGCAGGGCAAGACTGGACCATTTGTGTTGTCACTGTAATTATAAGAACCCACTTAGTGTACGGTGGCGTCGTTGGTGTCGACAAGATAAAACAGGTTGATCTTACCTGACCAGTCTTTGCCTTTTTTCGTCGGTTCGACGAGGGCCCATGGGTCGGGCTCCTCCCCCTCCGTCTCACACTCCTCCGCCTTCTTCTCATCGCCGACGGTGATCTGTCGACACGTCATCATGTCGTGGTTGTAAAAACAATAATAATATATGTAATAATGATAACAATAACACAATAAAAACTTACTTTGTGTCTAAATCCGTGGACATTAAGTTCACAGACACATCATGACAAAAGGGTTGGTCAATCTCAAAATAAATTACCAGTATTCAAGTTGTCACTTTTAATACTGGTTGGTCTGAGTCGCAGCTTCAGCACGACTGAGGATCTTCACATCGGAAGAGTTTGCCACTTGCGAAAGTGTTTTAAGACTTCCGCAAGTGGCAGACTCTTCAAAAAATGTATCGAAGTTTCTATACACGGACATTGATTGTTATGTCAGTTTGGCTGCAAACGATACAAATTCGGTGATGTTTTGGCAGATAGCGCTTTAAATAACCGGTTTGACGCAAGCTGCATACAACGGCCTACACCAAAGATAATAAATTATATTATTTATATTTTGCTAAAAGTATTTATGAATGGCACAGCAATGTGTCACGAAGTATTTAATAGTTTATTTGCATACGAAGGTGGTAAATTGTAGGCTGCTACGTAATGTGGTTGGTAAAGGGTGTTTTATTGGATGAATTATTTCAACTTTTCCAAATAAAAAACTATTCACCACCTATGTTATGATGTTGTATCCAACAAATCATATACAGAAAAATATATCAAATAAATATTTATATACACTATCTTGATATAGCAGCACTGATTTTGCAGTGATTGTAGTTTTTTTAATATGGCAATAGACCAAGCAAAAAATATAACTGGTACGTTGCCTCAGGGCAACAACGTCCAATAAAGGGTTAACTGAAGCGGCCGGTGTCTGTGTTCCCGCTACTCGTAATGTCCCCACGCTCCTGTTCAGAATACCTAACGGAATGAACAACCTTTCTTTAAAAAGTGGTGTGGTGTTATTAATGTTTTCTTAGTAAAACGAGTAGATGCAAAGACCAGTATATCCTACTGGGCAAATCGGTAGACTAAGTTAATGTGTAATAATAATAATAAATTTAATTACTAAACTACTTTGACGTAGACCTTTACACTTGATAACTTAACACTACATTTCGCAATGCGCCATTCGTGCGAGGCAGCGCTCAACGACAACACGCGCGGAATGCCTTGAGGACTGAGTGTATTCTTTGTTGGTGGCCTTATGGACCGTACGTGCCTAGAGCCGTGATGGCCACGGAGACGGTTAAGCGAGGGTAATGATAAATGGCAAACCAAACGTGCAGCAGCATTTCACTTGTCCACATTAGACCAAAATACAACACAACGCACAGGCAGACCTGATTAGACCAAATAAATCCCCGGGCAATGGCTCGTGTTGGGCCCACCGCTACATTTTTGTTGTTTGGGGCAATAAACACGATGTCTACAATTGATCAATCTTTACCTTTACTAGACCCCCGCCTTGTTATCATTCACCGAGAATCCCCATCGATATCTCTGGAAACTGAGAGACTGATGTGTATCATCGCACTAGTTAAATGGGTGCTGTTTGAGGCGAGATCGTGTCAAGCATCCATGTCAAGTGTAAAACAGTTTGCCATCTCCGCAGACAGGTTCGATGTATTGTATGAGAATGAACTTACCACCGTCTCTGAGATTGAACTTACCACCGTCTCTGATAATGAACTTACAACCGTCTCTGAGAATGAACTTACCACCGTCTCTGTATTCTTCGTGGCATCCAACTCGATCGGCTGGCCTGAAATAGATATGTCACAATGTTGTTAGTACTTGGTTGACACTTAAGGAAGGCTTTGTTAGAACAGCTGAGGAGATATGTTGCCGAACATCAGGAAAGCTCACACAAAGCCGAATGAAGAAAGAACAATGGTGGTGGAAACAGGAAGTTGAACAAGCAATAAGAAAAAAAAGAGGCCCTGAAGTGTTTGGAAGAAGCGAGTGATGAAGAAAAGACAAGGCTGAAGCAGAGGTACCGGGAGAAGAAGAAGGCAGCAAATAAAGCAGTTGCTAAAGCAAGAGATGAAAAACAGCAGGACTTCAAGAAGATGGAGGGACAAAACTGATCTTCAAACTTGCCAGGGATAGAGACAGAGACAGCAAAGATACTATACGAACATCAGCAATGAAGAGAAGCGATGGGACACTGGTCACTGGAGCAAAACAAGTGCTGGACGTTTTGGAGGAGTACTTCAAGAAACTACTAAATCCGGAGGAAGAATATAAGATAGAGATACCTCATAATGTAAGGAGAGAGCGGGAGGTGAGGACAATAACAGAAGAAGAGGTGGAGAAAGCAATAAAGAATATGAAAACAGGAAAGGCTGTAGGAGTGGATGAACTCTCAGTGGAAATGGTGAAAGCAAACAGACCAGTTGGAATCAAGTGGCTGACGAGGCTGTTTAATGTGTACTTAACAGCAGGAGAGATACCAGCAGAGTGGCGAAGAGGAGTGATTGTGCCAGAATGGAAGGGGAAAGGGGACATCCATGACCCAGGGAGATACAGAGGCATCACATTACTGAGTTAAGCTCTGAAATTGTTGGAAAGGATATTGGATGCTAGGGTGAGGCTTACAGTGGAGAGCAGAATCAGAGAGAATCAGCTGGGATTTAGGAAAGGGAGAGGAAGATGGATTGTTTGCCATCAGACACATTATCGAGAAGAAGAGAGACTTTAAAAAGGGTGTAGGATTCGGTTTTGTAGATCTGGAAAAGGTATTTGACACTGTGCCGAGAGAACTCGCAATTGCAGTCATGAGATGGATGGGGGTTGGAGAAGCAGAACTCAGAATGGTGGAGGAAATGTACAAGGAGACAACAGCGGTAGTAAGAGTTGAAGGAGAAACATCGGACCAATTTGGAGTGGAAGTAGGACTCAGACAGAGAAGTGCCTTGAGTCCCCTGCTTTTCATTATGGTGATGAACCTGATCAGTGGAAAGATTTCGGAGCAGAAAGAACTTAAGAAGATACGGTATGCAGACGACCTAGCAGTGGTGGCTGATGACAAAGAGGAACTACAGAAAGCATTGCAAGAATGGAGTGACACCTTCAGAAAACACGGCCTCCGAATAAATCTGGAAAAGACTGAAGTAATGTGGATAGGTGAACAGGAGGTAGATATGCATGTACCAGGTAGTTGTTGACGGAAAGATCATTAATCAAGTGAACGGCTTTGTATCCTGGGCGGTGCAGTGTGTGGGGATGGAAGGAGATGGCAGAAAACTGAAGAAACAAGTGAAAGGAAAAGTGTTGGAAGCCTGCGTTGTACCATCCTGTATATATGGGTTGGGAACACTGCCACTGGCAGAGAGACAGGAGGAGAAACTACAGGTGGCAGAAAACAACTGGGTCAGAAGAATATGTAGAGTAACGCGAGAGGATAGAAGGAAGATGAAGGAATTGAGAGAAGGGATTGGAATGAAAAAACACCTAAAGAGGAAAGTAGCCGGTAACAGAATGAGATGGGCAGGACATGTACATAGAATGGATGAAGACAGACTGGTGAAAAGAGCATGGAAAATAGAAGAGGGTGGCAGACGAAGGAGAGGAAGATCAAAGCTGAGATGGAATGACAGCATACAACGAAACCTGGGGAGGGCTGGCTTGAACAGCCATGAATGGATGGCCATTGCTGACGAGAGAGAGAAGTGGAACGAACTGATAAAAAGTAGAAGAAGCTACCAAGTGGCGTAGACCCCACCCCGCAAGGGAGCAAGGGGAAGAAGAAGCTACCAAGTGGCGTAGACCCCACCCCGCAAGGGAGCAAGGGGAAGAAGAAGCTACCAAGTGGCGTAGACCCCACCCCGCCAGGGAGCAAGGGGAAGAAGAAGCTACCAAGTGGCGTAGACCCCACCCCGCCAGGGAGCAAGGGGAAGAAGAAGCTACCAAGTGGCGTAGACCCCACCCCGCAAGGGATCAAGGGGAAGAAGAAGCTACCAAGTGGCGTAGACCCCACCCCGCAAGGGAGCAAGGGGAAGAAGAAGCTACCAAGTGGCGTAGACCCCACCCCGCCAGGGAGCAAGGGGAAGAAGAAGCTACCAAGTGGCGTAGACCCCACCCCGCCAGGGAGCAAGGGGAAGAAGAAGCTACCAAGTGGCGTAGACCCCACCCCGCAAGGGAGCAAGGGGAAGAAGAAGCTACCAAGTGGCGTAGACCCCACCCCGCAAGGGAGCAAGGGGAAGAAGAAGCTACCAAGTGGCGTAGACCCCACCCCGCCAGGGAGCAAGGGGAAGAAGAAGCTACCAAGTGGCGTAGACCCCACCCCGCAAGGGAGCAAGGGGAAGAAGAAGCTACCAAGTGGCGTAGACCCCACCCCGCAAGGGAGCAAGGGGAAGAAGAAGCTACCAAGTGGCGTAGACCCCACCCCGCAAGGGAGCAAGGGGAAGAAGAAGCTACCAAGTGGCGTAGACCCCACCCCGCCAGGGAACAAGGGGAAGAAGAAGCTACCAAGTGGCGTAGACCCCACCCCGCCAGGGAGCAAGGGGAAGAAGAAGCTACCAAGTGGCGTAGACCCCACCCCGCAAGGGATCAAGGGGAAGAAGAAGCTACCAAGTGGCGTAGACCCCACCCCGCAAGGGAGCAAGGGGAAGAAGAAGCTACCAAGTGGCGTAGACCCCACCCCGCCAGGGAGCAAGGGGAAGAAGAAGCTACCAAGTGGCGTAGACCCCACCCCGCCAGGGAGCAAGGGGAAGAAGAAGCTACCAAGTGGCGTAGACCCCACCCCGCCAGGGAGCAAGGGGAAGAAGAAGCTACCAAGTGGCGTAGACCCCACCCCGCCAGGGAGCAAGGGGAAGAAGAAGCTACCAAGTGGCGTAGACCCCACCCCGCAAGGGAGCAAGGGGAAGAAGAAGCTATCAAGTGGCGTAGACCCACCCCGCAAGGGAGCAAGGGGAAGAAGAAGCTACCAAGTGGCGTAGACCCCACCCCGCAAGGGAGCAAGGGGAAGAAGAAGCTACCAAGTGGCGTAGACCCCACCCCGCAAGGGAGCAAGGGGAAGAAGAAGCTACCAAGTGGCGTAGACCCCACCCCGCCAGGGAGCAAGGGGAAGAAGAAGCTACCAAGTGGCGTAGACCCCACCCCGCAAGGGAGCAAGGGGAAGAAGAAGCTACCAAGTGGCGTAGACCCCACCCCGCAAGGGAGCAAGGGGAAGAAGAAGCTACCAAGTGGCGTAGACCCCACCCCGCAAGGGAGCAAGGGGAAGAAGAAGCTACCAAGTGGCGTAGACCCCACCCCGCAAGGGAGCAAGGGGAAGAAGAAGCTACCAAGTGGCGTAGACCCCACCCCGCCAGGGAGCAAGGGGAAGAAGAAGCTACCAAGTGGCGTAGACCCCACCCCGCAAGGGAGCAAGGGGAAGAAGAAGCTACCAAGTGGCGTAGACCCCACCCCGCAAGGGAGCAAGGGGAAGAAGAAGCTACCAAGTGGCGTAGACCCCACCCCGCCAGGGAGCAAGGGGAAGAAGAAGCTACCAAGTGGCGTAGACCCCACCCCGCAAGGGAGCAAGGGGAAGAAGAAGCTACCAAGTGGCGTAGACCCCACCCCGCAAGGGAGCAAGGGGAAGAAGAAGCTACCAAGTGGCGTAGACCCCACCCCGCCAGGGAGCAAGGGGAAGAAGAAGCTACCAAGTGGCGTAGACCCCACCCCGCAAGGGAGCAAGGGGAAGAAGAAGCTACCAAGTGGCGTAGACCCCACCCCGCAAGGGAGCAGGGGGAAGAAGAAGAAGTTGTTGGTAAAACGATGTCTATTAGTATGTCACTTATATCCAGAAATAGCACTTTGGGTGGTACTCCATAATGAAAATTAATACGTCAACGTCACTGCAGTAAACTGTCGAGCAGCAGTGTGGTATCCTTGCGCGTTTCGCTGAAAACAATTCAGCTACTGCAATTTGTACAATTTAAAACATACACACTCACACACGCACGCACGCACGCACACAAACACACAGGAAACCTGATCTAGACATGATTTCAAAGCAACAACCAATACATTGGAGGAATGGACAATGAATGTTCAGTATATCGTATATTCTTACAACCGTACGCCGTGTAATTGATTCGAAGTGATTTTAATTGAAAGATGTAAAAAAAAATGCATGTCGTGTAATAATTGCAAACTGATTTTAAATGACAGATGTAGAACAAATAGTTTGGATATTTTAATTAACAAACAAAACGGTTGTCCAAAAGCAGTTTACAATACATAATTTTAGATGGTCAAATATCGCAGGAGGACTTAACTCCTGGAACAAACTGCTGTTTTCTCATTTAATAAATGTTAGGACAAACCTCCTACGATTCGCTTTGGCCAACTGCTCAGCCTTCGCGCCAGGTCACGGACACAATACCCGGGCTTTGATGAACTGCTCCAAGATTCGACTATTGTCACGCCAATGACACAACGAAGGAGCCACTTTCGTGTGAGAAGTAAAGCAATGGTGATAATTGAACCAGCGCGTGGTCAATGCCGGGGCATCTTAATTTCACCGGCCAACGTTGTCATTACCGCTCAATCTTAGCGTCAAATGAAATAGCTGAAGGTCAGATAACAACGTCACAATGACATATCTTTCTTGACCTTCAATATGAGAAAAAAAACATGCCATGTTTGTGCTTCTCTTGAGTATTTGATGACATTTTGTATGTCGTTTAAACGATGAATAGAAGAACTATTACACAACGACGGATATTAGAACATGGTGTGGTTTTGGAGCATGTAACCGGGCCTGAATTGCAAAATCAATCAAACATTCGATTCTAATACATCGGATGTTCGCCTTTGAAGACGGACATATAATTGTATTAGTTGTTTATTCCCGCCAGCGCAACGTACTGACTTTATACAACTTTACCTTGAACAAACACATGCAAAACAGGTTGAATAAGACCCGCGATGACTGCGTGATGATGGCGTCACAGGAGTAGAAAGACATACTTTCTTTGGATGAGCACAATCAGGATATTGTGTTCCCATATTAGTAGATATGTACGTGTCGTAATGCATTATGTCATGTGCCGTTAAGTTGGTGTATTGCAATGACATATATTGATAATCGGTACCATCGTACTGTAACAAAACCACTGGCATCTTCATAGCGCAGCAAATTGAAAAAAAGACGGCGAATTTGATGTTATGTTTTCATCGCAGATGCCACATTTCTGAAAATACAGTAAAAGCTAGGTGTTAGAGCGACTCACCTGTGATATATATCGCAGACATCGTTCGGCGGAGATGCACGACTGGTATTGCTCACCGCTGCAGAATGGATGACGCCGGTGAGAGAGGAACGAGGTCACTGGCGGAACAGTTGGCTCTGTTAAGTAAGCTCGCCGGGTCATCCAGGCGCGACGGAGCACAAGTGACGACACGCGTGTATACCGAGACCGCGGCACGGGATTACGCCTCGTCAGGGGAGGGCACTCGTCGCTCGGCTCAATCACGCCCACCAAGGTGCAATCAGAAGAACAGAGAACTACATAAATATCACCTTTCCCATGAATAATTAAAAAGCGGCACTTGTGTAGAATCCGGATCCACCTCCATTTTGGCGTTATAACTTGAATTTTGCCTAACTTTGATATCTCAATGCGTTAGTTCCATTATGCAACATTTTCCAGGCATGTTTACGTTTAAGAATATTGCATCTTAGCGCATTTTTTCGGTTACGCACGACCGCAGCGGTGCAGACAAGCGCAAACAGGGTTGCTATTTGGGCTTCATAAGTGCGCTAAGACACAATATTTTCGTAATGTAAGTATGCATGGGATGATGTTGAACGATAGCACTTAACGCTCTGAGGTATCAAAGTTAGGCAAAACTCAAGTTATAACGGCGAAAATGAGATTGGTCTGGATTCTACACAAGTGCCAAAAAACAATCAGGCTGGGATATCCGATAGCAAAAAATCTTCACAAATCTATATATTTTGTATAGGAATGTAAAGAACTATATAATAAATATATGCAAAGCATAAACATAATAAAATATGTTATAGAAACTAAAGAATGCTACAGATTCTATAGTACAAAACATTTTGTAAAAAACTATCTGCCAAAATCGTTTAGAATAATCTAACAATATTTGCTAAGGATTGTATAATGTAGCAGACAGATGAATGTAGACTTTATATCTGAGTTTGCTGTATTATACAGCAATCTTGTGAACATTTGGTGGAAACAACGTTATGCAATGAATGACTCGGCCACTTAACATGTTTAAAAATACGTCATGTGCATTATTTAAATATCTAACAGTAACGTTTAGGTCGTTTTTATGTAACTTAGTGAAAATTATAATTATTAAATGTATATTGACCTCAATGTGTTAGCTTTGTGTATAATGTAATGCAACACATCGTCAAAGAATATGTCTAGCAAAATACTTTCCACTTCGTAAGTAGGCTAGAAGTGCTACCCCCGAGCTCTACCCCCACCCCCCTCCCCCAAGCAACGCCGGTGCGGAAAGTTACGTCACACAGACTTTGGCAAGTAGAAAAGTTGGCCAATAGTGCGAGGTGTGCATTGTTTGAGCTGCTCCAGGCGGCCTGAGAGTGCGTCATTGTTTGAGGCGCGAGTATTAATTGCTCATTAATGCGCGCCGGTGCTCCTGTCGGCGCTGCACGTGAACGCGTCTAATGACTGAGTCGTTATCAACAACTTAACGACCCAGGCCGCGCTACCTTGTTGTACACAACTCTAATTGTTATTACCGTTTGGTCTTGTTTTTATTATTTCAACAATATATGTTTTGATAATCCCAATATGTTTTGAAGAAAATACAATTAAAATTGACCGTTAATTTCAACATTTAGCTCCGAATGTTTGGATTATATTACACGTTGATCGATGAGGTCGTTATTGATGGGCGTCAGAGTATATATATATATATATATATATATATATATATATATATATATATATATACATATACATATATATATATATATATATATATATATATATATATATATGTATGTATATGTATATATACAGATACAGAGAGAGAGAGAGAGAGAGAGAGAGAGAGAGAGAGAGAGA